>JAYDZK010000039.1:1839592-1851409 GCA_034509185.1 Euphonia xanthogaster | reverse complement strand
GAACCCCGTCCTGAGGGATTCAGGACCCTGCCCTGTGCCAGGGGCACTGCTGGAACCCCGTCCTGAGGGATTCAGGACCCTGCCCTGTGCCAGGGGCACTGCTGGAACCCCGTCCTGAGGGATTCAGGACCCTGCCCTGTGCCAGGGGCACTGCTGGAACCCCGTCCTGAGGGATTCAGGATCCTGCCAGGAGCTGTGGGGCTGTGGGGTGACAGCCCTTTCCCCCAGCTCTGGGGTGAGGAGCTGAGGGGGACAGGCTGACAGCAGCGTGGGGTGGCCCCTCGTGTGCCCGAGTGTCCCTGTGCTCAGGAAGTGATTCCCGAGCCTTTTGTGTAACTTGTGAGGCTCCTCCAGCAGCACGGCCTGGGAGAAGGGTGAGAACAGGGTGGGGCACGGGGCTCATCCCCCTGTGTGACCCCAGCAGCCCCGGCAGGGCTGTGAGATGGGCATGGGGCAGGGATGTGGGGCAGGGATGTGGGACAGGGATGGGAAGTGGGGCAGGGATGGGATGTGGGACAGGGATGGGATGTGGGACAGGGATGCGGGGCAGGGATGGGATGTGGGGCAGGGATGTGGGGCAGGGATGTAGGGATGTGATGTGGGACAGGGCGCTCAGCTGGGGGCACCCAACTCCCCCTCTCCTTCCCATGGAGCTGCCTGAGGATGGATCCATCCCTCTCCTGGCACCAAAGCTGAGAATTCCAAGCTAAAACCAATTCCATGTACACGGCGAGGGGCAGCTGCATTTTTCATGAGCCAGATGAGCAAACAAAACAAGGCTTTTCCAGGCGGGAGGAGCCGGCCCTGACGCTCATGGTCACTAAGCAGAAGAGGCAGGAGCGGCTCTGACAGCCCATCGTGTTCCCGGCAGCCCCGAGCCGGATCCGGCCTCGCTCCCCAGCCTCCAGCCAGCTTTTCACACCAGCAGCGGCAGCGGTGGCCACGCCGGGCTCCCTGGAGAGGGGTGGGGACAGCGACACCGGCGCGCCGTGCTCCTGACACATCCTGGCACATCCCTGCTCCTGCCATTCCCCTCGCCTCGCTCCCCCCACAGCCGCTCCGGCACCGGCAGCTCCTCCCGGGGGAAGAGCTGCGGGACTTGTTGCTGGTTTGTTTCCTTTTCTTTTTTCTGATTTTAAGAACAATTAATTAAAACCCAGCGATGGCGTCCCAAAGGGCGTTGTGGGAAGGCAGAAAGCCGGGAGCAGCCGGGTGTTCAGGCAGCCCAGGGATGCCCCTCTGTGTTCCACCACGCTGGGGACACCTGGTGTCACCAGCCAAGGCACACAGGGACCCTGCCGGTGCCCCCCCAGCCCTGGGGAAGGATGGAGCCAGGCCCCAGAGCTCCCAGGGTCTCCCCAGAGCAGCAGAGCTTTGCTGAAGTGTCCAGGAATGAAACGGATTTAATCTGGATATTTGGAAAAGGTTCTTCCCACAGAGGGTGGTGGGGCGCTGAACAGGGAGTGGCCCCAGCCTCAGAGCCCCAGGGGTGTTTGGACACTGCTCTCAGGCACAGGGTGGGGTTGTTGGGGTGTCTGTGCAGGGCCAGGATCGGGGTTGATGATCTCCATGGGCCCCTTCCAGCTCAGGATGTTCTGTGATTCCCTAATTGTGTGATTTGCCTGTCAGGACCATCCCTCTGGGGTGTGGGGGCAGCTGAGGCAGAGCCAGAGCGGGGGCTGAGCAGCCACCACATTCCCCAGGCTCCAACCTTTCATTCTGGAGCCATCTAGACAGGAGCCCCACCAAAGCCCAGGAGCTGGGGGAGAGCACTTGAGAGGCACCCGGGGGGAGGCTCAGCACAGCCCCTGCCCCCAGAGCCGCCCCCAGAGCCTCTGACTCGCTGACTAAGGAGCAGCTCCCCTAAGGGCTGCTGGAATTGCTGCCACAGCCCCGCGTGAAGGGCTGGCAGCCTGGGAGGGGCCTGGCAGGTTGGTGTTTCCTGCAGAAAGAGGAGATCCGGGCCTAGGTCTCCATGGATGTGCTGGAGATGTTCTCCAGCAGATGGGACTGGGGTGTGTGGTGGGATGTGTTGTGGGGCTGGTGGGGTTTGGTAGGGATGTGGCTGTGGTGTGACTCTGGCACGTGTCCAGGGGGGACATTGGAGGGTGGGGGGTGACTTCACCCTCCTCACTCCTCCCCTTTATTCAAAGTGAATCCGTATTTTAGTGATAAACAGGAACCAGAGCCAGGAGCCAGAAGGGACTGATGGGTTCCCACCCCTCCTCTCCTGGTGTGTGCCCAGCACCATTCCAGGAGAAGAGCCTGCTCCATAAATCCAGGGAGGCAGGAATCCCTGGGAGCCAGGGCGAGGGATGTGCTCCCAGCCAGACCCAGGGGCAGCCTGACCTGCGTGGGACAGGACAATCCCACGGAGCTGGGGCCATGCCAGCCCTCCCAGCAGCCCTCCATCCACTGGAGCACTGGGATGAGCTGGGATCCAAGGTCTCTGATGTAAAACCCAGGCTGGGTGCTGGGGGATGGCTCCATGCCTGCAATGGGAATATCCCAAGCCCTGGGACTGGCACTGGGACACATTCCCAGCCCTGGGTGTGTTCCCAGCTGGCAGCACCTCCGGGGTGCACATTCCCTGTGGGTGTCCCAGCCTTGGGTGCCTTCCCTCCATCCCAGGGGCAGCACCGAGGTGTGGGTGGGTGGGAAGCGTGTGCCACATGAGCCAGCCTTCCCCAAAAGGCTGTGATGTGGCTCCGTTTGGGGCTGCTCTGCTGCCACCTCCTCGCCAGGGGACAATCCCTCTGAGTGGGCGGTCCCCAGTGCAGCAGCGCTTTGCTCCTCATGCTGACAGCTTGTCAGGGAACTTTCCTGGGAGATTGGACTGGTTTTGGGGAGCAGCAGCTGTGGGTGAGTCCCACGGGTGGCAGCAGCCAGAGCAGGGACTGTCATGGGTGCCTCACTGTGCCTTGAACAAGCTGGGGACACCCCTGTGGGCACCCATGGCAACTGAGGGACATCCTGAGAGCCCCGGGAGCCTGGAGTCTTTTCCTGCCCCTTTTTTGGGGGTGCAGAGCAGTGGGGTGCAGTGCTCGGAGCCCCGGGGACCCCGAGGACACCTCCCAGTGCCACCAGGGCAGATCTGGGGAGGCCCTTAGCAACAAGGAGGTGACTCGGTGCCCATTCGGAGGGAAATGGAGCTGCTGGAGTCAGAGTAAATAATTAAAGCTGGAACTGCGGAGGAGAAAGCCGAGATAACAGAGGCAGCTCAAGCAGAAAAGCAGGGATTCGCTGCAGTCAGCTCTCCCGGCACGGCACGGCACGGCACGGCTGCCCTGAGGGCTGTCCCTGCCGTGTCCCCAGTGTCCCCCCCTCCCCAGCCGTGCATTTGCCATCTCCTGCCCCTTTTCACGCCCTGGCCGCTGGTTTTCACACGGTGCTGCTGCTGCTGCCTCTTGGCCCATCCATCCATAACCCCCCGGGGACCTTCCAGGGCAGCCAGCACCATCAGCCTTCCTCCTCCTCCTCCTCCTCCTCCTCCTCCTCCTCCTGGCTGCCCCCGTGGCCCAGGGAAGCCCCTTCCCACGTCCGCGCCGATTGATCCGCCTTGTTTTGCTGCTCCCTCCTGTGCTTCATAAATGTCAACTTTTTTCCTCTGACAAAGAAATTTTGTGGTAATGACTCTTTGTGCCACTTCTAAATCCCCAATTACATAAGGAGCAGCAGCACAAAGCCATTCCCTTTGGTGGAAATCTCCACGTAATCCCTTTTCCAGAGAAGCAGCCCGCCAGTGACACGCTTCTAACTCTTTGTTTGTTCTTTTGGATCAAATCTAACTGATTGCCGTGACTAATTAACTTTCCCTTTCTTCGGGCCTCTGTTGTCTTAATTAATTTCACAAATGCTTCGTTCCCAGCTCCCAGCCAGCTCCCAGGCTCGGTGGTGCAGAGCACCGGCAGCAGCAGCGGGGCCGCGCGGGCGCCTCTGGGGCAGGGCTGACCCTGCTGCCAGCGGGGTTCCACAGCACACAGGGCCACCCTGGCATGTCCCCAGTGCCACCAAGCCCCTGCAGGACTGCAGGGACCCCTGGGCACCGCTGCTGGGGTGTGGCGGGGCAGGAGGTGGCTCCTTGGAGGAGTGGATGGAGTGGATGGACCATCTCCTGCTGCTCCTTGTTTAATCAGGTCCTCTCCACTTCCAGCTCCTGCCAGATCCTAATTTTTGCCCGGGGTACTTCCCCCTGCCCTGCAAGGCCCTCCTGAGTCAACAACCAGGCTGGGAGAAACCAGCCCATGAATCTTAGAGTGCTAAGGGCTGGAAAGGACCTTGAAGATCATCTCACCCCAACTCGCCCTGCAGTGGGAAGGGACATATTCCACTAGAGCAAGCTCTTCAAGGCCTTGTCCAGCCTGGCCAGGGATGGGGCATCCACAGCCTCCCTGGGCATCCTGTGCCAGGATACCCTCCTGGGCATCCTCCTCCTCTCACCAGCCTCACAGGGGAGAATTCCTTCCTCAGGAAAGGATTTCTTCCTAAACTAAAGCCTGGTGAAATCCTGCTGCAAAGGGCTGGTTTGGTAACATCCTGTCCCATCCTCTTCCTGCAGGATCCTGGCACAGTGGTCAGCACCACGTCCCCACCAGCTGCCACTCCAGGAACCCCCAGCATCACTTGGATCTGCATCTCATGTTCTGCAGTGATGGGCACGTGGATCTCAGGGCTAGTTCTGTGGATCTCAGGGTCAGTTGTGTGCCCTGGGTGTGGATCTCCCTGCTAGTTTTAGTCCTGTGCCATGGATGTGGATCTCAGGGTCAGTCCTGTGCCATGGATGTGGATCTCAGGGTCAGTTCTGTGCCATGGATGTGGATCTCAGGGTCAGTCCTGTGCCATGGATGTGGATCTCTCTGCTAGTTTTAGTTCTGTGCCCTGGGTGCGGATCTCAGGGTCAGTTCTGTGCCCTGGGTGTGGATCTCTCTGCTGGATGTGGATCTCTCTGCAGTTATTCCCCCAGGCTGGGTTTCTCCCAGACAAGGGTTGAGTTCAGCTCTCAAACCCTGCCCTTGTCCCGGGCAGCACAATGGAGCTGCATATTCATGAAGGCACTGCATTACACAGGGATGATGGCAGAACTGAGATCTTATCTGCTGCTTCCAGCAGCTCTTGTGGTGCCTCTTATCAGCCCTTGTGGTGCCTCTTATCAGCCCTTTCCTATCTGGGGTCTGCCCTGGATGAATAAACATCTCAGCTCTTCCTCTCAAAGGCTCTTGGGCTGTGGAGTGCAGCAGTGGATGCTCGGTGGAGCTTCAGGGCATCAGCCTGGCTGAGATCCCTGCCAGCCTTCCTGTGCCCACAAGGGGCTGGTGGCCCTTCTCACTCCAAGGGGAGGGCTCTGCTCTGTGGGAAGGTCCCAAGCCTTGGGGGAACCAGGGAGAACACGATTTGGACACTGCTCCAGCCCTTGTGTGGCAGAGTTGTGTGGCCACCGTGCCCCACGTGCCAGGGCCATGAGAGTGGCAGGATCCTGTGACAGGAGCAGAGGGAACGGCCTCAGGCTGGGCCAGGGGACGCTCAAGGTGGACAGCAGCAGGAATTTCCCCATGGAGAGGGTGCTCAGGGAT
The DNA here is from genome assembly GCA_034509185.1 of Euphonia xanthogaster. Classification (NCBI taxonomy): domain Eukaryota; kingdom Metazoa; phylum Chordata; class Aves; order Passeriformes; family Fringillidae; genus Euphonia; species Euphonia xanthogaster. Next base: position 1,845,839 of record JAYDZK010000039.1, on the reverse strand, counting down.
TGGCAGAGGCTGCCCAGGGGGGTTTGGAGTGCCCATCCCTGGAGGTGTCCAAGGAAGGGCTGGAGGTGGCACTGAGTGCTCTGGGCTGGGGACAAGGTGGGGATGAAGCATGGCTTGGACTCGGTGGTCTTGGAGGCCTTTTCCAACCTTGGTGACTGCAGGATTCTCTGTCCTGTTGGAGTTTCCCCTGGCACAGACACGACTGGCAGAGCTTCAGCACCCTGGAATCAACAGTGGCACCACCTGGGGGGGTGAGAAGGGCCAGGCAGAACATCATGAGCTCTGGGCTGGGGTTGAAGGGGTGACCCCGTTTGCCATCAGGGCCTCTGGTAGGAAATGAAAGAGCTGGAGGAAACCCGGGAGCTCGGAGGAGGTGCTGAGGGAGCTCAGGTCCTGGCTCCTGCAGGTCCTGGGAGCTCGGAGGGGCCTGTGCTGTGGGAAGCATGAGGCATTACTGGAACAGCAGCAGCTGACTCCTCCCAAAGGCTGCCAGCAGAAATCAGCCCCTTTGCAGAGGGTGGGCCGAAACCCATCTGCAATTAAGCCCTGGCAGTGCTGCTGTGCTTCCCCAGGGTCAGCAGCCTGCAGAAATCCAGGAGCGGTCGCTGCTGTTCCCGGTGGATTCACCTGGAGCAGCAGCCAGCCCTCAGCCCGGCATCTGACACCGCTGCCAGCTCGGTCCCTGCTCCCAGCTCGGGGCTCAAACTCTTCTGTCACCTCCCAGAGGGAGCCGTGGGCTCTGGGGACAGCAGCTCCCAGCCCTGGCTCGCCTGGGCCCAGCACAGGGGGGCTGTGGCTCCACAACAAAGGGCTGAGGACAAATTTGAAAAGATTTGGTCTCCCTTTGTAGAAACCTTTGATTAAACCGTGGCAGCCGGGATTGAGCTGGTGCTCATCTCCCTGGCCTCCCACCCCCTCCTAGTTCTTCATCTGCCTCTCTTCTGCCTTTTTGCCTTGCCTCTTTCTCTCCCTTCAGTGTGGAAGGGAGCAGATCAATAAATAAATAAACCCACAGAAATGTTATTTCTGCGGCAAGAGGCGCCTTGAAGTTCATCAGAAATAACAATCCCGACCTGCCGTGCATGCGCAGGGCAGGCAGAAGGGATGTGATTATTCCCCGGGGAAAAAACAGCAGCACAACACGCTGGACCTGTTCCGAGGGCGCTGGGCTGACAATTTACCAGCAGCCTTTGAGCTCTCACTCAGTGGCTCCAAGAGTTTTGACATGAAAGGGCCACCAGTCAAATGAACGGAAGGATCAACTCCGGGATTAAATGTCCTTGTCACCAACCCATCAAAACGTGGCATTATTTTGGAGGGACAGATCGTTTGGAGGAGTTCACAGCAGATTAAACCTGAATTTCCAGGGGATTTTTGGCGGGTGAAACGGGCACAGGAGCACGGGTGGCTGCGTGTCCCCAGGAGGAGAAGGATCCACCTGGCCCTGCAGGAGCCCCAGCCACTCATCTGCCATGCAAAGGAGCATGCAAAACCCTGGGGTTCCTCTCAGATCGGCCCAAAGCTTCCTCCAGAGGATGGGGAGCTCGAATTCCAGAGTTTACAGCGAGTGCTGAGATGAGTCAGGATCCAAAGGCTTTCATCTTGGGGCTTGACTGCCCCAGAGCAGCCCGAAATGGGGAGAGTTGGCAAAGTGGACATTCCTGGGAGAGCACCCACACCTGCAGAGACACGAGGCTGTCTGGGTGCATTCCTGAGAGCAGACACATCCCTGTGTCCCACCAGGGACTCAGGGTCCCCGGAGCACAGACCCACAGAGCAGAGCTGGAGGATCAGGGCTCTGTGTGGGACACGGCCCCAGCCCCCCAGCCCCCTTCATGCCTTCCTCAGAGTCGGGGTGAAGGTAGGCAGGACCCTCCTGTTAAAAATAGGTTGGAAACTGTTGTAAAATCGTTCAGCATCTACTGTTAGTTTGGTTATTATATTGTAAAAGGGGTTAAAAGGGCAGTTGTAAGAAATCCAGTACTCAACCTGCCGTAACACACCTCAGCCAGCCTGCACAGAGCTGTAATGGCCACTCCAGCCTTCAACCTTCATGCAAATGAAGGATCCAGACAGAAACCAACCCAAAGAGACAAAATCCAGGATGAAAAGGGACATCTGAGCCAGGGGAGCTGTGCTGCTCCCCCTGGGACATCGGGGCCATTGCTGCTGAGCAGCCCCGGTGCTGCAGCGTCCTCGAGGGAACGCTCCTGCTTGGTCCATGGGCCCCCACACTTTAGGCATTTCTTTTATTAGAATAAATGCTGAAATCGCTTTAGTACCGGGAGCTTGCTCTCGTTTTTAACATGTGCTGTTAGTTTGGTTATGGTAAAAGGGGTTAAAAGGGCAGTTATAAGAAATTACACCTCAGTGAAGTGCAGCAGCGAAAGGAGCCAGCCTGCACAGAGCTGTAATGGCCACTCCAGCCTTCAACCTTCATGCAAATGAAGGATCCAAACAGAAACCAACCCAAAGGGACAAAAACCAGAATGAAAAGGGACATCTGAGCCAAGGGAGCTGTGCTGATCCCCCTGGGACATCGGGGCCATCGCTGCTGAGCAGCCCCAGCACCAGAGCTGCTCCATCCTTGGCAGGAGCGCTCCTGCCCGGCCCGGGTCCCCTGGCCCCCTGCTTTGGGCCTTTCTTTTGTTATAATTAATGCTGAAATCACTTTAGTACCAGGAGCTTGCTCTTGTTTTTAATGCTCCTGGTCCTTGTCACACCCAGCAGTGCCCCAGGTGAGCTCTGGGGGTGGCTGGGGAGGGGAGTGTCTGCCAGGACATCCAGCACGTGGCAGCGCCAGTGAGGTCCCACGGGGAAGCAGCTCCTGAGATGAGGTGGGAGCGAGGGCTAGCTTGGTTCTGAAGAGCTCAGCCAGCTCCTTTCCAGGTGCAGGGGTTAATGGGAGCTCAGCTTGGGCAAAAGGGAATTGTGGACAGGTGTGGGGAGCTGCTCTGGCTCCCTGGCAGGGGCTGGGAGGAGCAGAGGGAACATTACCCAGTCCTTTTCTGTGGGAGATGTCGCAGCAGCTCTTGCTGTCAGTCAACAAGAAAACCCTTGTGTGGAGAGTCCAGCCCATGCCATGTGCCAAGGAGGGCCGGTGGCAGCAATTCCTGAAGGTTTTCCATGAGGATTGAGCCCAGCACAAGCTTGGGAAGGGTCAGAGGGAGCTCTCCTGCTCAGCAGTGAAATGCTTGCTGTGTTTGGGTGGAGAGAGGAGCAGGGTGGGAAAAGGAAGTCAGAAAACTGAAAAATTCAATATATGTGAAAATCACAGTGAAGGGACAGTAGAGTTGGAATGGGGATCAGCCTGGGGACGGGCTGGTCAAGAAAAGCTGTGGCTTCCCCTGGACCCCTGGCAGTGTCCCAGGCCAGGCTGGATGGGGCTTGGAGCAGCCTGGGACAGTGGAAGGTGTCCCTGCCATGGCAGGGGCTGGAACAAGCTGAGCTTTAAGGTCCTTCCAACCCAAACCATTCCATGATTCCATGAGTCTATGATCTGTGCATGGTGGTGTTTGAGCCTGTCACACAGAATTCCCCCCAGCCAACAGGAGAATCCCTCCCAGGGTTCCTGGAGAGCCCTGCAGGTTGTACCCAACAGCTTTGTGCAGAGAGGGAGGGAGGATGTCAGAGGTGACCTTTTCCCTGGCTTGGTCCCATCCCTCTGGGAAATCATGTGGGGGGATGGAGTGTCAAGCAGCATCTGCAGGTGTTGTGGTGTTAAATGCTCCTTCCTGCAGAGGAATTCCATGTGGCCAGGCCAGCTGGTTTCCAAAGCACTTCCCCGGGGTCATTCACTGCCAGGAGCACTGCAGAGCCTGCACGTCCCTCCTGTCCCCTCCCGGAGCCACCTGCGGGGCACAGAGCACTCCAACCCCAGCACCCTGGTGCCCAGAACCATGGGGCACGGCTGGGGACGATTTCCTGCAGCCAGCCTGGGCTCCACCTGCACTGCAGGACACCTGGGTCTGTGCTCTGACCTGAAAACAGCTGCTGGAGCTGCTGGAGCTGCTGCCCTTGCCTGCCCCCAGCTCTGCCTGCACCCTGCAATTCCAGCAGCTGGGAGGGACCCGTGGCACCCAGCAAGGCTCACGTCCACAGGGGCAGCCAGCAGCCAAAGGGCAGGGAAAGGGCTGGGTGAGGGGCAGGAGGGCTGGGAAGGGCAGGGAAAGGGCTGGGTGAGGGGCAGGGAAAGGGCTGGGTGAGGGGCAGGGAAAGGGCTGGGTGAGGGGCAGGAGGGCTGGGAAGGGCAGGGAGAGCAGGTCCGTCCGTGCCCCAGGCCAGCTGCTCCCTGCCTCTCTTCTCACAGCTTCCCCAGAGAGCCCCTGGGACTGTGCACGCTCCCCCCAGTCCATGGGGATGGAGCTGAGCTCTGCCTGGGGCTGCTCTGAAGGGAGGAGGGCTGCAGAGAGCTAGCTAAGGCTGGCGAGTGCTTTGCAGCATCAAAGGGTGGCCTAAGCTCCTCTCTGCTCCCTCTCTATCCTGCCCAGCTCCTTGTGGAGCCTCGGGGATGATCACAGCCCCCTCCTCCACAGCTCCTTTTAAAGAGCTTTTGGTGCCTCACTCCAGGGAGTTTGTGGGAAATGCTGCCTGCTGTTTGCAGCCTCGGTGGCGCTGGAAAGGTGCAGCCCACAGGGATGGGATGATGGGCTCCCTGAGGAATGACAGCACTGGAGAAACAGGAATCCTCCTCACACTATCCCAGCCTGGCTTGGGTTGGAAGGGAACTTAAATCTCATCTCCTTCCAGCCCCTTCCACTGTCACCTTCCACTGTCCCTGGCTGCTCCAAGCCCTGTCCAGCCTGGCCTGGGACACTTCCAGGGGTCCAGGGGCAGCCCCAGCTGCTCTGGGCAAATCTCCCATCCCTCCCATCCAAGCCAGGCTTCATCCCATTTCCATGAGTAGAAACAAAACAAAACCAAACCAAAACCAAACAAACATAAACAACCAAAAAAATAAGAAAACAAACCAAACCCCCCAAAAAATAAAATTAAAAAAAAAAACAGCCCCAGAAAATAGAAAAAAAAAAGGCAGGAGGTGAAAGATGCTCAGAGTGCACATAACCAGGTTACAAAGCATTGTTCCATTTTCCATGTTGCAGCAAGGAGAGGGAAGAGCAGCAGCGTTTCCCGCTGACAGGCAGCGCCAGCCGTGGCACAAACATCTCATCTGTGCCTGGAAAATGAGCCTGTGGAACCTGGAAATGAGGAACTGCCCATTAGGCTGGTGTGACATTCATGCTGCACGCCCTGCAGACTGGAGCGCCCACGGTGAGCCTGAGAGCAGTGGGACAAGAGCAGGGTGGGGCTGCTGGGCCACCCCCAGCTGTGGCACCTCACCCCTCTCCTTAACCTGGCTGCGTCCAGGGTGTCCCCCAAGGCACTCCCCAAAGCTGCACTCCTTCCCAGCACTGCTGGAGTGGCAGTAAATGAAGCACTATTGCCTCATTACAGGCAGAATATGGCTCTGAACTGGCTGCTCTGTAGTCCTGGGTAATTTAATTTTTTCCTGCAGTGGATGGGTTGCCATATGCCCACAGCCCTCGCTCGGATCCCAGCACAGCTGCTCCCTGAGCACAGCTCCTGTGCCCATTCTGCCCCTGGGGTGCCTCCCTGCAGGGAATCCTTGCCCCAGCAGGCAGAAAAACCACCCAGAGACTCTCCAGGGATCCCAGGAGCTGTGGGAGGATGGTCCAGCTGTGGCTGCAGGGTCTGAGGCTGGAGCTGTCCCAGCAAGGATGGGTGAAGCTGCTCCAGGATGGGCAATGCTGGAATGCACCCAGGGCTCCTGGAATCCCAGGGAACTGGGATAGAAGCTGCATTTTGGGCTGTACAAACCCTAAAAAAGCCTCTGGTTAGGCACTGATCCAGCTCATCTCCCTGCAGGCATCACCACCCTCCCAGGGCAGCATCCCCAGGGCTTGTGGGGAGCCAGCCTGGCTCAAAGCTCTGCCAACAGCAGAGGGGTTTCAGCAGGCTCCATCCTCTGGAAGCTGGGGTGGATGGTGAGGAGGGAAAGCAGCAGAGTGGTGAGAGCCCCTCAGCAGCCCTGCTCAGCCCTGCTCAGCCCTGCTCAGCCCTGCTCAGCCTCGCTGCACCACGGGGCTCCCCCTGCCAGTGCTGCCTTGTGCAGGCTGGCCTAGAACAGAGACCAGACAGAGCTAAAGAACAAAGCAGGGATTTATCAGGAGGCCTCCATGGATGCACCTTGGGCAGCACAAGAGCCCAGCCAGGGCTGCACCCAAGA
>JAYDZK010000039.1:1780772-1795187 GCA_034509185.1 Euphonia xanthogaster | reverse complement strand
AGAAAAAGAAAAAGAAAAAGAAAAAGAAAAAGAAAAAGAAAAAGAAAAAGAAAAAGAAAAAGAAAAAGAAAAAGACCTGAAAAATATTAAAACAGAGCCTGGGATTGATGAAGATGCCAGAGGGAAGGAGCAAGTCACAAAGGGAAGAGGAGGAACAATCCCTGCACCCAACAGGGATGTTACAAGTGAGAGAGACAAGCTGACAAATTAAAACAGACCACAAGAACCCCTGATATGTTTTAAAGCCTTCTCTCAGCTTTCTTCTTCTCTTTTGTATGTTGAAAATTCATCTTCAACTGCAATCTCAATGCCCCCAGAGGGAAAAGCAGCCTGGCATAAGGCAGACTTCCCTCTAGGCAATGTGAGTCTGTATTACCAGAGCAAAAAGCCTTTCATCTCAAAATCGTTCCCTTCCAGAGCACTTGACCCAAAAGGAAGTCTCCTTTATTTCTAAAAGTCACTTTCTCTCCCACATCCCGTGGCCTCAGAAGGGAGCAGGGAGGCAGCTCTCTGCATTCCCCAGTGCCTGCTCAGAGCCTGGAAGTGGCTGCCCTGTGCCCCTCCAGCACCCGCTGCTGCCAGGGCCCTGCTGGGCAGGGACAGCCTCTCCCTGCAGCACCAGGATGGAGGCAGATCCCAGGGCCAGGAGCTCAGGGACACCCCTGCTCCCCAGAGAGCCCTGCCAGGCTCCCCAAGCCCCTTCTGCCCAGAGACAGGGACAAAGGGGGACCTTCTCCAAGTGTTCCACCCCAAGCAAGAGCCAACACAGCAGGCACAGCCATTGGCACCTGACTTGCTTCTCCTCAGATGCTCCGAGCCAGGAGCGCTCCCTTTCCCAGCCAAGGCTGCATCCACAGCACCTGGCTGGGTCTGGACAGCTCAGAGGTGCCACCAGACACAGCAGATAGAGACCTGGGAGCTGCTGGTGCCCTGGGAGCTGTTGGGACTCCACGAAGAGCCAGCTGTGATCCCACCTCCAGCAGCTCCCAGAGCCGGGAGAAAGTCCCAGTTCCTGAGAAAGCTGAAATGGAGGGGACAAGTGGCACCAGCAGCTCAGCAGGAGGGAGGGGAATGGTTGTTTGCCACTGCCAGCCAGCAGCCAGAAGCTGGCACGGGTGAGACAAGAGCTCCTGGCTCCCACAGCCATCTGAGATGCAGGGACATTGCCACCACACCAAGGATCTGGGCACCAAGGCTGCCAGCCCAGCTTCACCCCGTGCCAGGAACGGGCAGCTCTGCTCTGCCCTGCAGGACACCAAAGCCCAGACACCTCCCACGTGGGACACAGCTCAGAAAGAAACCCTGGGCTCAGAAAGCCCAAGCCCAGCACAGGTCACTGGCTCCAGGCTGAGTTTTGCAATGCATTTGCAGTGTAATGTCAGGAAGGACAGCAGGGCCCACGGAATTACAGCACATTTCTGCCCCTCCAACCTGAGAACCACCTGAATCCCAATGTGCTGGAAAAAAACAGGGACTGCCTGTGCAGAGCTCTGCAAATTCCATGTTTTTAAAGCAGCCCTTGGGGTTGTTTGAAGCTCCTGCTGTTGGGATCCCAGCAAGCAGCTCCTGAGCACGAGCTTTGCTTTGCTTTCTCCTGAACACGCACACAGGTCTGGGCTCCTCACTGGGCTCAGCCATCCTGGAGGGAGCAGACTTATCAGGCAGGACTGGCAATAAAGATAACAGTGGAGGTGATGGTTCCTCGAGCTGAATTGCTCTCAGTGCACCGAGGGAGTGACATGCAGTGCAAGATACCCACAGAGTTCTATAGAATAAACACAGCCTGCTTCAGTTCACACAGACCAGCCCCACAGAAACATTAAAATTCAACAGCAGGGCCATCAGCTGGTTCAGCTTGGGCTGATTTCTGCATGCCTTTGGTAGCACTTTTAGGGAGGCTTTTCCTGAGGCTCTTTTCTCCAGCTGACAACTCCCTCAGCCCCTCTTTTTCTGGGCACCCCAAGGAAAGTGAAATCCTTGAAGGAAAATAATTTCCAAACCTCTCAGAGATAAAAAAAAGTCCTATTAGACTAATTTTTAGGATGCAGGGAGGAGAAAGCTTAAGCTAAACAAACTAGTGGAAAAAATGATTTATTAAAGTAGTTGGATACTATCAGGGAAGCAAGCAATTTCCAGCAAGCACCATTCTACTGGAACAGATCTGCCTCACCTTCCTGGCAGTGTTCCCTTTGCCTGCCCTGCTCCCAGAGCAGCTCCAATGGTCTGATCCCCTTCACTGACCCATTAGCAGCCACGGCACATTTGCCATTGTGTAAGTGGCAGCAGCAGCAAACATAACACTCTAAATAAATTTCCGTTGGCTGCAGAGTGGTGTAATTAATCACAGGGTGTTTTACAGGCAGCAGGAGGCAGGGGAATGCACAAGGCTGTGGGAAAAGGGACATCAGGCCCCCCTTCTGCTGCCTGTCCCCACCCTGCCCTGCCAGAGGCGACACAGAAGCCAAGGGCTGAGGCCAGGCAGCAGCTGGAGCTGGAGTGCAGGTCAAGCTGTGTTTCACAGCTCCTCACAGTTTGTGAGCTCCAGCAAGTGACTGTGTGCCCAGCCTGCTTCCTCTGGGCACATCCTTGATCAGCAGTTAAGCAGCCCTGGCTGTCAGTGCCTGCAGAGGTGTAAAGTTAACCCTGCTCCAAGCCCACTCCCTGCATCTTCCCCTTCCCACATCCCTGAGCATCAAGACCTGCTGACACAGAGCAGGAGATATGAGGAAGGAGCAGCTTTAAACACTCTGAGTTGGATCCCTCCAGCTCCTCTCTCAGCCCTCACAGAATTCACAGAATCACCGGGCTGGAAGAGACCTTCAAGATCATGGAGTCCAACCCAGCCCCAACACCTCAACTAAGCCCTGGCACCCAGTGCCACATCCAGGCTTTGTTAAACACCCCCAGGGATGGGGACTCCACCACCTCCCTGGGCAGCCATTCCAGTTTAAGATCCCTTCCAACCCAAGTAATTCTGTTATTAGAAGTTTTAGAACCCATGGTTCTAAAAAACGTGCAGATGTGGCACCTGGGGTCATGACTTCATGGTGAACACGGTGGTGCTGGGTTAACTGTTGGACTTGATGACCTTGGGGGGCTTTCCAACCTAAACAATTCTTTGATTCTGGGGTCTAAATCCTGCAGAGCTCCCTAACATCAGCCAGGAGCTAAAATCACCTCATTGCCTCAGAAAACCTGGCTGAAAGAGAAGGAAATGAAACCCAGCCCTCCAGTGCCCAAGGCCCTGGCAGTCCCCTGAGGCACCAGGGTGTCCCTGCAGGGCTGGGGCTGCTGCTGCTCTGAGGTTTATTTTTGCCCTGCTAACAATAGGATTGCAAACCAAAACTCAATTATGGGATCCTCTGCATGGCTTCCTCCCCTCCCACTTTCCTAAAGAGGTGGAGTGGCACGGAAAGGTCCACAGGGTTTTAAATACCTGACTCAGGCTGGGAAAAAACGCACAAAAAAAAAAAAAAAACAGCCAAGAAAGACTTTTCTGTAATAATTCTGGAGACAAAGGTCCCCAAAAAGCACCCTTGGGATGATCCTGATGCTCGGGGTGCCCCTCTCCGTGTGCCCTTGGAGCTCCCCGATGTTTGGGGTGGGGGCTGGGCAGGCAGCGGGCACAGGGGAGCGCTCCTGCCCCAGGCTGCTCTCGGCAGAAAGGAGAGCAAGCGCCTCCCTCCAGGGCTTCCTCTGCCTGCTGCTGCCCCGGGGCGTTCGTGCACCTTCCTCCGGAGCTTGGGCACCTCCGGGACTGCGGGCTGGGATCCCCACTGCAGCTCCCCCGGCACCAGCCCGGGGGCCTGAGAAGGGAAATCAGGAGGGACCCTCGCCCTGGCTCCTCATTGTTGGAAAAGTAGGACAGGTCTCCCAGGCTCTGCCGTGCTCCTTCCATCAGTCCCAGCATGTCTCCAGTTGATTCCTGCTAACCCTGCCCTCTCCTGCTCCACCAGTGTGATCCTCACATCCAAGGGAGCCCTGATTTCACGGCCCCCCTTTGAGCTGGGCCTGTCTGCTGCCTCCCAGGGCAGCTGGGGGGGGGGGGTCACACGGAGCCAAAGGGAAGTCCCCAGCTTGGGGATTGCCCCTTCACCCACCTAAAAAACCACTCAGGAGCCTCTTGGTGCTCGGTGAGGCACCTGCACCCCCTGGCACCCCAGGAGGGACTGGGAGGTGATGGACACCCAGCATCAGCATGGATGTGGTGCTGGTGTCCCCGACAGGGGGGTGGCACAGCAGTGGAGGTGGCACAGCAGCAATGGGGGCACAATTGCTGTGTCCTCTCCATCCCTCCTTGGCTTTCTGCAGCCGCCCCATCCCACATCTCTGGGAGGTGACGCCGTGGGCAGCTGCCACGTGGAGCAGCCCAGTGTGGGCTGTGGGGCAGCCCCTGCATGGGGCAGGGATGCAGGAGGGGGGCCCAGATCTCCTTCTGCCCCAGATTTCCACAGGGTGGTGCTGGCTGTGCCCCCACCTCCTGTCACCGAGCACCCCGGTGTCACCAGCGCTGCCCCTTCACCTTCCTCACACTCCAGAGGGGCTGAGCAGCTCCCTGGCCTCTCCACAGCACCCTTGGATGTGCCCTCAGCCCTCTCCAGGTACAAGTGGTGCTGCTGCAATCAGGCCAAGAGGTTTCATTTTGTGAGCAAAATTGTGAGCAGATCCACTCTGAATGTCTCGCTGTGAGCCAGGCCAACACTCTGCAGTGATTTTCCTTCCTCTGCTCCTCTGCCCCTCCCTTGGTGTGCCTGGCACAGCCCTCCCTGACCCTGGAGGCACTTCCCACCCTGGCTCCACATTGGGCACAGCTCAGTGGGATTTGCTGGATGGAGGCACTATGGGTTCAGCTTCCTGCAGCTCCTCCCAGAGGGTGCAGCTCCTGTGATCCCCCTGTGCCATTTCCATGCTCAGTCCTGATTTCCTGAGGGCTTTTGGGTCAGCTCGTGGTGGCTTTGCCAGGGACCTCAAGCTGAGGTGGCTCAGGGATCTCATTATCCCATGACAACGGGATCTCATCATCCAAATCTCCCCTCCAAATTGTCTCATTCATTTTGCTCCTTGCTGTGGAGAAGACCCAGACCCCAGAAGGGCTTCTGCTTCTTGACCTCCACATCCTGCAGCTCAAAGTCTCTTTTGTGGTTGAAGCCTTGAGGACTCTGAGCCAGGATGAGGCTGGAGGGTCAGGGCCAGGCTCTGACCACAGGAGGGGTGACAGGAAGAACATCCCCCCCATGGTGAGACTGTCCCCATCATTCAGACTGTCCCCATCATTCCCAGACTGTCCCAAGAGCCTGCTCCATACCCTCTCCAGCCCCTGCATGGCCCCTAGACCCAAAACTCCCTGCTCCCAATCCATTCCTCTGGTGCTTCCTCATTTCGCTGCTCCCACATCCAGACTCATTCCACCTGTTCCCAGCCAAGCCCCTGGGCAGCAGAGCCCGGAGCTGGGAGCAGCCCCCGGGCCAACCAACCCACCGTCCCTGCAATGCTGGAGTGCCTGGAGGTGCCCAGCCCATCCCCAGGTGGCAGACAGCCTCTCTCCAGGTCTCCCCAGCACATCCCCGACCCTGGCAGAGGGCAGTGCCCAGCACATCCCCGACCCTGGCAGAGGGCAGTGCCCAGTCCCACAGCAGCAGGGCCAGCTCCTGCCCCATGCCAGGCCACTGGTGGCACTGCTGGTGGCCACGGACTCGTTTGCCTGCTCAGCTCTCGGCCCGTGGCCGCCAGGCTCCCCGGCATGTGGGCTGCAGTCCCTCCCGGGGGCCCTTGCACCGTGCCAAGGGAGCTTTTCTTATCTTCACAGGAATGAAAACCTTTCTGAAATCAAAGTGCCTGGGTGGCTTTGAAGAGTTTCCTCTGGAGATGAAACAAGGCTGTTTGTGAGCGCCAGCAATGGCTGCTGAGCTGCAGCTCCTGGGGACACCGGGCAGCACCGGGCAGTGCCCTGCCTGGGGGTGCCCTGGCCTGGCCACTTTGGCTGCAGGAGCTGCCCTCCGGGCTGGAAGGTGCCCCTGGTGCACAGCCCACCAGCAGTGAGCTGTTCTGGCTCATTCCCAGGCTGGGAACTGTGTGCCATGGAAGGCAACCAACAAAGGGATGGAGAGAGGATTACGTGGAGATGCTGGAGATGGTCAAATCCCACCCTGCACTGCGAGGGGCTGCTCAAATCTCCCAGGGCCCACAGGGCCCCTTTGCAAGGGAGAAAGGAATTCAAGGGCCAGTGCAGCAAATGAGCCTGGAGAAAAACTGCCCCTCTGGAGGATCCCACCCAGGCTGGACTGATTTGAGGCGTTGGACAAGGGGTGGATGTGGAGGGGCCAGCCAGGCAGATGTGGGCATGTGATGTGGCACTCAGCAGCACAGGCTGCAGCTGCCAGCCTGCCCTGGGGAGCAGAGAACGCCTGCCAGGCCGGTGTGCATGGAGATTATTTGTTGTTTGATATTTTCCCTTCAGTGCTTTTGTCCTAAAATAAACACACAGAAGTTCAGGGCCCTGCAGGTTGTGTCTGTTAGGGATGGTGGAGTCAGGGATTGTTTTGGAGTGATCCCTGCTGTTTGTTTACCAGGATGGGCAAAGTCTGCTCTCCCTGCTTGCTCCCAGTTCCTCGGGATCCTTCCCCAAAGCTGCCTCACCCCCTCCCTGCTCAGCCCTGCCACCCTTCCCTGTCCCATGGCCTTCCCACCCTGGGCAGGGCACGCTGGTCTCGTGGCACCAGCAATGCTTCTGTCTCTGGGGACAGACAGACTTTGTGCCCCTGCAGGTCCACGCTGGGTGCCAGCGTGGGGTGGGGATGCTCAGGCCCAGGGGGAAGCAGGATGTGCTGTGAGCTCTGTGCCATCGCCCTGGCACCTGGGCACAGCTAGGAGATTGTCCCATCCCCAGTGTTCCACCACTGCATCCCAGGGTCAGCACTGCCACTGTGCCCCAACGCAAGAGAAGATCCCCGCCAGGATCCCCCACTGCAGCCAGCCCTCTGAGGCTCCTTCTCTCCCTCAGGATGGGCTGTGTCTGATCTTGGCTGGCCTTTCCTGCAGATCCCAGCTTGTCTGCCACTTGTTTAGCCCTGCATTCCCCATCCATCCTCACCCCAGGGCCTCTGGATTTTGACCCGAGAAGTGCTGGCTCCAGGATATTGCAGAGCAAACACAGAGCAGAGATAAAGAGGCAGCATCACCCCCTCGGAGCAAACACAGCCCCAGCCCTGCAGAGGTCACTCAGGTCCATCGCTGCTGCCACCCTTCCCTCCCCAGCCCCTGGGTGGCCCCATGCTCCTGCCACGTGCCAGCTCCAGAGGGACAATGACCTCCCCCAGGTCCTGCCCTCAGCGCATTCCCATTCCCCATTCCCAGCCCTGCCCTGCTCTCCCCATCCCAGTGCCACGGCTGCCTGTTCCTGCCCTCCGTGCCCACAAGGATCTGTTCCTGCCCTGCTGGAACTCGTGGCACCTTGGCTCCCTGTCCCCCTTGTCTCCTCTGCTGTCCCCATGCCCTAACCCTTCCCTTGGTTTGTCCCTGCCATCTGCTGCCAAATCCACGCTCACCCTGAGCTCTCCCCCCTCTGCTGCCCCCACCACAGTCCCTGACCTGCTGTTGTCACCCAGCACCCTCCCACGTCCCCATCTGTCCCCAAACCCCACAGAGCCCTGCGGGCCGTGGGTCCCTCCTCCCCCGGGATGGGGGATGAGCCTCTCCCTCTCTCCATGCCCAGAGCTGCTCCTCTCCTGCCCAGCCCAGACTCCACGGGCAAGTCCCAGCCTGAGCAGAGGTTTCTGAGTGTCCCGTCCCCGTGCCAGTCACGGGCAGGGCAGGTCTGGTCTGGTCTCCTCTCCCTGAGTCTGCTCCCGCTCCCTTTGGCCGCAGGATCCCGTGGAGGGAGGTCAGGGCTCCCCGGCAGCTCCCGTTGGGAGGATGTGGAAACCTCCCTTCCCCGGTGCCTGCTTGCTTGTCTCCAGGGCTGGACCATCTCCCAGCGGCAGCTGGAGGTGGGATTTCAGGCAGGAGACCGTTGGGCCCTAACAAAAGCAGGAAATGGGTGTAATTCTCCTTCGGAGGAGGAATGAATAGCAGATCCCCGGAGGAGGCGAGGCCAGCTCAGCAGGACGTGAGAAACTCGGCTCATTCCTCCTAAGGCTGCACTTCCTGAAAGCTTCCCCCTTCCTGCTGCTTTCCAGCCTCTCCCCAGCTCTGCCAGAGCCTCAGCAGCTCCAGCAGCAGGACAGGAACCACCAGAGTCCTGGCCAGGGTGCCTGTTCCCAAACCTGCTCCTGCCAGATGCTGGGGAGCCCAGGATGGGGACAGCTGAGGAGGGCAGGGGACCTGAGCGATGTGATTTAGTGGGTGACATCCCTGTTTTGGATTGAGATGAGCTTTAAGGCCACTTCCAACCCAAACCATGCTGTGATTCCATGACTCTGTGACCCCACACCTCGTGTACAGCCCCACTCACTCCTTCCTTATACCCAGGAGCAGGAATTTGTGTGTTTTGGGGCTAAAGAGAGTGCCAGGGGCAGGGGATGGGAGGGAGGCCAGCACAGCTCAGACCATGGTGCTGGGAACAGCAGGAGCTGCCCCTTGGGGGTGGCTCCAAATCTGGGGAAGCTGTTGGAGCATCCCACGGGTTTCCAGCAGCCTGGGAGTGCCAGGGAAGCTCCTCTCCAGTCTGAATCCCAGGATCAGCTCAGGCACTGAGCATCAAAGCTCCACCAGCCCCCAGGGTTTCATTCTGGGGCTCTGCTGCTTCTTCTTGAGATCTCTGGTGCTGCAGAGGATGGGTGGGGACTGGAGAAACCTCCCTGAACCCTGGAGCAGGGGATTGATTAATCAGTGCTTGAATAATTGCAGGGCACTGCAGGCATTCTGCTCCCTGTGGAGGGAAGGGATGAGGTGGAGGGTCGGGCCAGGGCGGTCACTCACCCCAGCCCATCCTCGCCTCAGCCTCAGGGCTGCTCCCAGGACTGGTTTCTTTTAAAAGTGAGATCTGATCTGGTGACAAAAGCTGCAGCAGTGCTGTGAGCCCGTCATCTCCCCAAGAAAATCTCCTCCAGCCTTCAAATGCTCTCACCACTTGGATTTCAATCCAAGGCTGAATCTGCCTCTCTTCAGCTCTAGCCCTGCTCGTGTTACTCCTTGCTGTGGGATTTAAGGGCTCCCCGCTCTGTTTTCCATGTGGGAGCACACAGGCCAGGTGCTCAGATCCCCTGATAACAGAGTTCCAGCAGCATCACACCCTTAGGCCTGGCTTTTCCAGCCTGTGGTCGCGTCTGTGGTGCTCCTCCCAGCTCTCTGGTGTTCCCCTGCCATCCCCGAGTGTGGGTGCCAGACAAAGAGCTCCAGCAGGGCGCTGTTCACTGATTTGCAGCCCCCACACACCAGCACACAATGATCCCTAATTGCCTTTTCACTGACAAATCTGCATCGCTGGACCAGGCAGATATTCCTGGGAGGGCTTAAACTTAAAGCTGGCTTGGTTGCTGGTTAAAAGCCAGGGTTCCTCTCCCCAGCCTGTATGGGCATGTCCAGAGTCACTGCTTTCCAAGATCCAGCCTGAGGGCTTCAAATCCAAGCTTCAGTCCCAGATCTATTCCGGATATCTGCAGTCAAACACCCCCTGACCATTTAACCAGCTGAAAACATCCTCTTCCCTTTCTGTCTCATCACTCTGGGTGTCATTTTCCAGCTTTCCCAGCAAAGATTTCATCTCTTCATCTCCATCATTGATAAAAATGTTTCATAGCAGCGGATGAAGCGCGGGGCCCCGGGGGAGGGAGGTGGGAATAATGCTCCTTTCTGCTCTCTCCCCATTAGCAGCCCCCTCGGAGATCTGCCAGGGAAGCAGTTTGAATCCATCTCATCTGTGCCCTGTTAATTCCTTCTAATGCAAGTTTTAATCAAAATGTCAGGTGGAAGGAAGTCAAATGCCTCGGAGAGATCCGAGTGTGCTCTATCAACACAAGTGCCTCTCTCCCCCAGCCCGGTGCTCCTGTCACACACAGACAGGTCTGGGTGACAGCCCGGCTGGCCCTGCCACCAACGCTGCCTGCAGCTCCCGAGTCTGGGGACATCACATCACCAGGTGGGACTTGCCCCAGGGATCCACGTGTGGATGGAAACCCATGGGACACCATCAACCCCCCTGAGCAATGCCCTCATCACCTTCTCCAAGCCTAGACTCACATTTCCTCCGCATTATCGAGGGAATGCTGCTCCCTGAGGAAGGGGAGGAGCTTTCTGTGATGCTCAGCCCCAGTGTCCATCCCAGGAGGAGCTCCCAGTGTGGCAATGGTGGAGCTCATGCGGCCCAGAGCGACAGGGGACAGTGGCCCCCGAGGAAAGGTCCCTGAGGATGAGGAAGAGCTTTCAGGACTGGATGAGGAGAGTGGAGATGCTTGCCCCAATGTCCATCCCAGGAGGAGCTCCCAACCCTGTGCCCTGGGATGGGGGGTGGGCCGAGCACTGTGGGAGGACCAGGGCTCAGGGGCTTCCCCGGCTTGCAGGATCTTTCATCCTCCGTCACCACAAAGCCAGGCCAGATCTGCATTTGCAGCAGCCCACAGAAGCTGCCTCTGTTGTCTTATTTTTGTTATTTTTGAGAGGATATTTTAGCGCTGAGCACATTCCCTCCTGTTGCCATGGCAGCCGTGACAGGGGTTATATACCGTGAGAAAAATACCAAAATTAATGAGTGAGTGAAAGAGCAGCCAAGAGAAAAACAAGGTTAAAAAAAGAGTTAAAACAGTAATAAAAACAATCTCCCAATAATTTGGCAGCGAGCATCCCACAGGCAAGACAGGCGGCGAACATGGGAGCCCTGCGGCTCCTCACTGGATCCCAGCTGGGGCTGGCTGCCCACAGCCCGTGGCTGGAGCATCGCTGCGGTCCCAGGGACACTCTGGATCCCAGCCCGTGGCCAAAGCATTGCTGCAATCCCAGGGACACTCTGGATCCCAGCCCATGGCCAGAGCATTGCTGCCATCCCAGGGACACTCTGGATCCCAGTCTTGGCCAGAGCATTGCCACCATCTCAGGGACACTCTGGATCCCAGCCTGTAACCCAAGCATTGCCGCCATCCCAGGGATGCTCTGAATCCCAGCCCGTGGCCGGAGCACCGCCACCATCCCAGGGACACTCTGGATCCCAGCCTTGGCTGGAGCATTGCTGCGATCCCAGGGACACTCTGGATCCCAGCCTTGGCTGGAGCATCGCTGTGATCCCAGGGACACTCTGGATCCCAGCCCATGGCCAGAGCATCGCTGTGATCCCAGGGACACTCTGGATCCCAGCCCATGGCCAGAGCATCGCTGTGATCTCAGGGACACTCTGGATCCCAGCCCATGGCCAGAGCATTGCTGCCATCCCAGGGACACTCTGGATCCCAGCCCATGGCCAGAGCACCACCGCCATCCCAGGGCCACTCTGGATCCCAGCCCATGGCCAGAGCACCACCGCCATCCCAGGGCCACTCTGGATCCCAGCCTTGGCTGGAGCACCGCCACCATCCCAGGGCCGCGCTGCTCCCACTCCATCCCACCGACGCTCCGGATGGGGCTGCGCCCACCCAGCTCCTTCCCCCGCAAACCTGCAGCCCTCGGTGACGCAGGAGGCGAGCGGAGGAGAAGTTCTTTAATGTGCTCATTTCCTCGCATTTGGGTTTTGAGGATCTTTTTGTTTTTAATTGTAGAAACAAGCGGATTGTCAGAACATCTGTGTTATTAGCATTTGCTGCCCAAATCCGAGCTGCTGCTTCTCCTGCGGAGCCCAGAGCTGATGAGAGAGAGAACAGAGGAGCCTTTGAACTCCTTGCAGCAGACGGCAGCCAGGTTGCTGCGTGTGTGTGTTGGGGAGGGGGTATTTATTCTCTTGTAAGGTTCATTTGCTCTCCGTGTTTCCCTTTCTTCTCGCTTTCCCAGAGATTTAGCTGGATGCTCTTCCCTTGCAGGCTTTGTTCTTCTGACAAGGCCCCACCGGCACCACGAAGCAGCTGCCTCTGTGTGATGCCAGGGCAGCCCAGCACGGGGTACCTGGAGCAGCCCAGCACGGGGGACCCGGAGCTCGGGGCAAGCCAGAGCCTCCAGCGGCAGCTCCGGGGGCGGTGGCACTGCCAGCCCTGCAGGGGCTCACGGAATAACTCTGCAGACAGAGCTGCAGCCTGAGGGCTTCTTGTTGCTCAGACTGGCTCTGCTTTCTGGGAATGGCGAAGACAAGGTGAGGATGGGTGACTCATCTGGAGCTGGTACATTTACAGGATGGAATTCTTTCCTGGTAGGGGGGTGAGACACAGGTTGCCCAGAGAAGCTGTGCATGCTCCATCCCTGGAGGTGTTTAGGGCAAGGCTGGATGGGGCTTGGAGCACCCTGGGATAGTGCAAGGTGCCCCTGCCAGACAAGGGTGGAATGAGATGGACTTTGAGTTCCTTTCCAACCCAAACCCCTCTGGGATTCTACAATAACACCCAGGAGAAGGAAGTACAGGGAAAGGCAAGCTTCCTGTGTTGTCAGAGGGCAAGGAGCACTCTGGGAGGGGCTTTCAAAGGCACTGGGGTGGAGGAGGAAGGCAGAGATGGATGAGGCAGCCCTGGGATGCCAGGCCAGCAGGGGCCTGGACATGGTGTCCCCCCCCAGCTCCCCAGGCCACAGGTGCTGCTGGCACTGCAGAGGCTCTGCCAGGCTGCTCCCCTGGGCTGCACAGAGGTGGTTCCTGATGCCAGACCACTTTTCCCCTGCATTCCTAGAGCCTGGACCTGTCCCTCAGAAACATGTGTGAGCAGAGGCTGAGGTGACAGTCACGGGTGTCCCACAAATCAGCGGCATCCAGTGATCCACATACGTGCCCAGCTCCCCGGCGCTCCCTGTGCCGCTGCCCATCGACTCCTTGCCTGCCCCGTGACTCTTGTGAAATGCAAACCTTTGGTCCCCAGCAATCTCTAAACTTTGCTGTCCCTGCTCCACGGGCAGCCTCAGATCCACGGGATCACTCTCTTGGTTTCTCCCTTTGCTCCAGCTCTCCATCCCTCCAAGGAGGGCTGCCAGTTACTGATCCATCAAATCTCCCCTTGTCTCCAGAGAATTTCATTCCCTCTCCCTGCCCAGCTCACGCTGGATCAGCAGGGCACAGACTGACAAATCCCACAGCTCCTCTCCCTGCCCCAAAGGTGGGCTGTGACCTTCCCTGGCTTCTCAATTCGCATCTCCTGCTAAATTGGCTTCATGTGAATTGACACTTGGAAAAAAAAAACAAACCGCACACAGACGGGAGCAGCCGATATCTCTGGAGGAGCAGAAAGTCTGGGAAGAGAGCTGGGCTTTCCATCCTGAGGGATGACTCGCCAGCCCCCTTTTCCCGCCCAGCGGGATGCAGCCCTGCCACGGCCTGAACCCGCTTGTTGCCGGGGAAAAGCGGGGAGATTTGGGAGAAAAGCACGGCAATTTTGGGGGGAAAACGGGGCGATTTAGGGGATGAGATAGAGCCGGGCTGCTCCGAGCAGGCAGGCGCAGCCTCTAGATGGTGCAGTCATGCAGCCGAGCTGAGCATGTGTGCAGCGAAGGGCGCTGCGCAACAGGTTGGCGTAGCTCAGCGGGGAGACGCGCTCCCATCCTCGCTGCGGCGGAGCGGGAAGGACTTTCCAGCATCCTGGCGAGAAATCCGCGCCGCAACCGGCCCGGAAGGCGGGTGAGGGGCAGCGCCACGGGCTGCGCGACCCTCGGAGGGTCCTGAGGGTTTTGGCAGGGTCGGGCTGCAGCTCCAGCCTCCGGCACGGAGCGCGGCCGCTCCTTGCAGGAGCGCGGAGGCGGCGGAGGCAGCAAGGGAAGGGGCAGCCCTGGAACACGCTGTCCCCAGGCCCCCGGGGACGTGGCTTGGCCAGCCGAGGAGCCGGGGTGAGGAGCCAGCTGAGGGAGAGCAGCTTGTGAAAGCATCGCAAGGGCGCTGGGAGCTCGCGGGTGCTTTTGGGAGTCGCAGGTGCTTCGTGCCTGCTGCGCCCCGACACCCCGCGATAAATAAAGCCGTGATTCACCGAGGTGTGACGGCAGGGCACAGCGGCCGCTCCAGCCCCGGCCCCGCAGCCAGCAGGGCGGCTCTGCAGCGTGCCCGCAGCCCTGCTGGGCTGGGGGGCCGGGGAGGCTGGGCACAGCCCCCGCTGAGCTCGGTCGCACGGAGGGACCCTCCCGGCTGCGCTGGCCCGGGTCACTGGCCCTGTGCGCGGGGTTGTGGGGCTGCGAAGCGCCGGTTGGAAGAATAAACGAGCGAATTAATTATTAAGAGCACCGAGAGGGGAGTGAGAAGGGACACCCGAGCCGCACGTGTGCGGGCGCGCAGCGGAGGGGTCCCCGGGCTGAGGGGGCCCGGGGGCCCGCGGGGACCCCCGTTCTCCACGGGCACGGCGCTGGGCGCGGTGCCGGCAGCCCGGAGCCGGGCGG
>JAYDZK010000039.1:1759058-1778916 GCA_034509185.1 Euphonia xanthogaster | reverse complement strand
CGGCAGCCGAAGCCTCAGCCCGGGCAGCGCCGCGGGGAGCGGGGAGCCTCGGCCGCGGCGGCCGGCAGCGGAGCCCGGCCTCCATCCTCCCTCCCAGCCCCCGCAGCCGGCAGCAGCGGCTCCCGAGGCGCGCTGCGAGGCCGGGGGGGACCCTGTGTCCCTTCCCCAAGATGCCCCCAAGCCTCCCGGCTGCATCCCCGGAGCAGAGCCGCTCCCGCTGTGCCCGGCTCCCAGCGGCCCTGCCGGGGTGTTCCAGGCCCGCGACATTTTTGTCTTCCCCCAGGGGCTCTCTCCAGCCGGGGTGGAGGGTGGGATGGTGGCGGGAAGGGACAGGAGCCCGGAGTGGCCGTGGGGAACCCGCGGCTGGGAGGATGAGGGTGCCACTCCAGGGAGGCTCTGACAGGTCTCTGCCTCGCTGGCTGCCAGACTTGGAAGGGATGTGGAGAAGGCAGCAAGAGGAGGCAGAGCCCTGGGCTTTGCCGGCTTTTCATCACCGCCCAGCTCCTCAGGGATGATTTTGGGGTGACGCTGTTGCCAGGCCAGTGGGGTTCCTCCTCGCGGGGTGCTCTGGCTCCCGGCGCTCGGGCCCAGCCTGCAGAAACGCCGAGCAGCCGCAGTGGCAGCCGGAGCTGGAGCAAATCCTGGGACGTGCTACGGAATACCCAGGATTCAGCCCATCCGTGCCTACGGCGCAGGACTGACCATCAGCGGCCGTGTTCTCGGCTAGTACGATCCCTGATCTCCGCGCGGAGCTGGGATGAGCTGTTTGCTGCTTGCTGGGATGTCGCTCCAGCTCCGGGTGCAGGGCTGGGGGGAGCGTGGAGGGGGGATTAGCACTTGTGTGCTCAGTGCAGGGTTTGGACAGACTTGTGAGCCGTGGCTCCGAGCCATGCAATCAGCCGCTGGGAGCGAGGAGTGGCTGGACTTTGGTGCCCATTCCCGAAGCGGTGCTGCCTCCCATGGAACGGGGCCAGCAGGCTGTGGGAATCACAGGGAGCACAGGCTTGTTCAAGCAGTTGCTTAAATTCGCGGTGCTTTATAACCTCTCTCTCATTAAGGCTTGTTTTTTTTTTTGGTGGGGATGGCTGAATTCTGTCGGATTTTGCATGCCACTGTCCTCCGAGAGCTTCCCAGTCATGCATTAAGCAGCGTGACTAACGCCTCTCTCATGTGGTTCAGTCTCTCTCACACACTCCCCGTAGGGAGAATTGTGTGTGCGGAGGAATAGTTGTTTTGGGAGGGGCTTTTATTTTTAAGTGCTCTGTGCTTTGCCAGCAGGTTGGAAAAAGGTGCCTGGCACCAGAGAAGAAAGTGTGGGATGGTCCTTAGATCCCATGGGAAAATAGCCTGGTGCCTTGAACTGGCCCCTGGGAGGCCTGTGTCTCCTGCACAGACGTGCTTGTGGAGGCTTCCTCCTGCTCCTCCTCCTCTTCCTCCTCCTCACGCCCAGCTCTGGGCTCTCACGTCTTCACCGTGTCATTCGCACCCCTGGGTGCTTAGCAGGATTCCTGACCCTGCTGATTCCTTATCCTGCCCAGCCCAGGGCCCCTCAGGCTCTCAGTCCCTCTCCTCCTCGAAGCTCCCTGCTCTGCAGGGTGCCTTCCTTCACCTGCAGGAATGGGGCTGGGGCTCAGATTCCAGCCCTGGTTTTGGGGAAGAAATCCTGGGTGCTGGGCACCTTTGGGTGACACCCTTCCTCCTCCAGGCTGGCACAGGGCTCCTGGCATTTCCAGGTGCTGGGCCCTCCCTCAGCCATGTGAGGCATCAGCACTGCCTTGAGATTTCCCCTTTCCTGGGTGATCTTTCACCTCGCACCAGGGCTTAGTCAGGATGTGGCTACGTCACCAGCAGCCAGGCCCAGCCCGGTGCAAACAGCCCAGTGCAAACAGCCCAGCAGCGGGCACGGTGCCTCTCCCAGCCCAGGCATCCTCCAGGAGCCCTTTCCCAACAGCTGGAGCTGCCCATCTTCCCTGTCCTCACTCATGGCCATCCCCAACGGGAGCTGGGTGAGGAGGGTCTGGTGTGGGCACACCTGGGGGGTGGCAGACACGAGCGTGACCCAGGTGCCAGTGCCCCCGCACGGGTGACATCACACACAGCCACAGGCAGCGCCAGGGGCATGCGCACACGCGGGCACACGCGCTGAGTGGGGCGCACACACGTGCAGGAGCGCGAGCTCACACCCGGGGCACGGGCCCGGAGTGGGCAGGGATGTGCTCCTTGCCCCGTGTGACACAGCTGCACACCCTGCCAGGGCACAGGTGGGATTGTGTGCCTTTACCCAAGGACACACGGCCGTGCTCTGGGCAGGTGCACGCTCTGGAACGCTCACAGTGCACACCCAGCACACACACACACACACACACACACACACACACACACACGCGTGTGTGCTCACGCTGCCTGTGCTGATGCAAAAATCTGTTGTGTTTCTGCTTGGCTCCTGGCCTCCTCCATCCTCAGCCTGGTGCAGGGATGGAAGATGTCCTGCTCTCTCTCCTCATCCCTTCCTCCTGGAGTCACACATCCCAGTGCTGGTGGGGGCAGCTCTGCATGGCCTCAGCCAGCTGGGAATGGCTCTGCTCTGCACAAAGGAAGGGGCAGGACAAGGGAGCAGAGGCAAGCTTGGCCTCAGGGCCACAGTCTCCTCTCCAGGCACGGAGATGTATTTTCACTGCAGAGGCAGAGCTCATCTTGTCCATGTCCCCATGTCCGTGGGGAAGCAGAGGGGTGGAGGGACCGGGAGCTGTTGGCTTGTGGGAAGTACTGAGGAGGACAGTGCAGGATGTTCCACATGCTGGTGATCTGTGCCATGCCAGGCTAACCAGGAACTGGGCACTTGCAGCATGGCACCACAGAGGGGGATGGTGATGGTGATGGAGTGCTTGCCCATGGAGCATTTGCTTGTCCTTGGGTGCAGGGTGTGGAGAGAGGGAGCAATGGGAGAGGTGAGAGCAGGGTGATGCTGTGGGGCCTTGGCAGATGTTTGTGGCTCTTAATTTTAGGGCATCCAATCTCTGGGCATTTGGGTGCCAGTGACCTCCGTTGAACCACTTTATGCTCACAGCTCAGCAGAAGCTCCTGGACCCTGGAGGAGGAATGTGTTCCCAGAATGGAACAGGAAAGCTGGTGGTCAAGCACAGCACCAGACAGGAGCTTGGTGGCAGGACATGTGGCTTGGCACGGGAGGGGACAGCCTGTGGGGCTGGCATGGCCTGGGCAGTGTGTGGGCGCAGGGAAGAGGTGCCAGTGGCGGGGGCAGCGGTGCAGGGGTGCAGCAGTGCAGGGGTGCAGCAGTGCAGGGGTGTCTCTGCAATGCAGGGGGCAGCGCTCCTGGCACTGCACTGCAGCAGCGGGGTGGGCACCGGCACGGGGTGGGCACCCAGTGCGTGCCATGTCCCAGACTGGAGTGGGAGGGAACGGGAAGGAACAGTGTGTCTGCAGTGAGGAAGGGAACAGGAGCTGCTGGCGCAGGGTGTGGGGTTGCCTAGTGACCGTGCAGCGAGGGGGATGCTGTGCTGCCATTGCAGTGTGCCGGGGCTGGGCACTGCCGGGGGCTGCCCGGGGGTTCCTGCGCTGCAGCGCAGCCTGGGCAGGGACCCGGTGTCCCTCTGATTGCCGGGACACCGGGGGTGGCAGTGCTCCACAGGCAGTGCAGGAGGGATGAGGCTCAGGGCCCCTGCATGCCTGCAGTGCCGGGTGGGTGGTGCCTCTGTACCTGGCAGTGCGAGGCTGGCAGTGCCACTGTGCTGGCAGTGCAGCAAGGGCAGCGCTGCTCTGCTCCTGCCACAGTGGTGCCCGCGGCCCTGCAGTGCTGGAGGGGTGGCAGCACCGAATGTCCGCAGTGCCCCATGGCCCTGCAGTGCCCTGCAGCCCTGCAGTGCTGGATGAGTGGCATCCCTGGAGTGCCTCGTGTTCCTGCAGTGCTGGATGGGCGGCAGTCCTGTGTTCCTGCAGTGTCCGGTGTCCCCGAAGTGATGGCTGCTGCTGTTCCTGCAGTGCAGGCAGTGATGGATGGGAGGGAGCTGTATGCTGGCAGTGCCCCGTGTCCCTGCAGTGCTGGGTGCATGGCAGCTCTGCATCCCTGCAGCGATGCATGGCCCTCCATCCCTGCATGGGTGGCAGCCCTGCATCCCTGCAGTGCCCTGTGTCCATGGATGGGTGTCAGTCCTGTATCCTTTCAATGTCCCATGGCCCTGCAGTGCTGGATGGATGTCAGCCCCACATCCCTGCAGAGCTGGATGGGTGTCAGCCCCACATCCCCGCAGTGCCGGGTGGGTGTCAGCCCCACATCCCTGCAGTGTAGGCAGAACTCCCCGTTTGGTGCTCCCGTTTCTGCAGTGCTGGCAGCTGCGTGCAGTGCCCGTGTGTCCCTGCCGTGCATGGCAGGCAGTGCCCCTGCACTGGTGGCACACAATGCTCCTGTGTTTGGGTGGTGAGAAGCTGTCTCAGAGTCTGGCCGGCTCCCATCGGGTTGTTGGCAGCAGGCTGCCTGCAGTCCACCCTGTTAGTGTGCCTCGTTGGGTCTAATTACAGTTGGTGTGGTGACGAAGAGGGTGGACAGTGGCAGGAGTGGCTTCCTGCAAGTGACAGGGCTGAGGTTTCAATGACAGGGTTACTCACTTCAGCAGGGCGTTGCAGGAACTTTGCAAGCTGGGACGAGTCCTTCAGGGCACTGGAGGCTGCCAGGAGCCAGCCCCAGCAGCCCCTTCCCTTCGGGAGCTATGCCAGGACCATGTGCAGTCCCACATGGTGCAGGGGGATAAGCCAGGGGAGGGGGCTGGTCACTAACCTCCGGTGTCTGTGTCTCCTTCAGCTCCCCTGCAGCGCAGGATGAACCCGCTGGCGTCCTGCCTGGGCCTGTGGCTCCTCTGCCAGCTCCCTGCCCTGGCCTCAGGGACACGTGCAGTCTACAAAGTGCAGGAGGAACAGCCCCCCAACACCCTCATAGGGAGCCTGGCCTCGGACTACGGCTTACCGGACATGGGGCACCTCTACAAGTTGGAAGTGGGGGCCCCCTATCTCCGTGTGGATGGCAAGACTGGGGACATCTACACCACAGAGATCTCCATTGACCGGGAGAGCCTGCGGGAGTGCCAGCACCTCCTGCCCGGAGAGCCCTGCTTCCTGGAGTTCGAGGTGTCCATCACTAACCTGAACGCCAACAGCAGCCCACGCCTGCTCGAGGGGCAGATCGAGGTGCTCGATATCAACGACAACACCCCCAACTTCGCCTCGCCCGTCCTCACCCTCTCCATCCCTGAAAACACCAATGTCGGGACGCTCTTCCCCATCCCCCTGGCCATGGACCGGGACTCGGGCCCCAACGGCGTTGCCTCCTACGAGCTGATGGCTGGTCCGGAGGCGCAAGAGCTCTTTGGGCTGCAGGTGGCCGAGGACCAAGATGAGAAGCAGCCTCAGCTGATCGTCATGGGGAACCTGGACCGGGAGCAGTGGGACTCCTACGATCTGACCATCAAGGTGCAGGATGGGGGGACCCCGCCGCGGGCGAGCAGTGCCCTGCTCCGCATCACCATCCTGGACATGAACGACAACGCGCCCAAGTTCGAGAAGGCCCTGTACGAGGCAGAGCTCTCTGAAAACAGCCCTGTGGGGCACTCCGTCCTCCAGGTGAGTGTGCGGCACCCTTCCCCTCACCGTTTCCCCTCCTGCTTGGCTGCAGGGACAGCCCAGGAGCATCGACATGGCCGTGGTTCCTGCGGGGAGGAGGGAGGGTTGGATGGAGGAGCTCAGAGTGTCACCCAGGGCCAGTGGGCAGGCAGGTCCCTGGTATATCACATCTGCTCAGGCGAGGTTGGAGAGGATGCACAGGAACTCACAGCTGGAGTGGGGCTGCAGGACACGGCTGAGGGGCAGCAGCAGAGCTGCTGGGAGCAGGGTTCCGGGTTACTGGGAGGGCTGGGACCTGAGGGCCACCGGGAGCCTGGCGTGGGGCCAGCACGGTCTCAGTGCTGCCTGCAGACAAGACATAGAGCCTTTCATAAGTTGCATTCCCTTGGCTGCTCCATGGAAACTCAGGAGGTGGGGACAGGGAACATCCCTGCTGCCCGTGCGCGGGGCTGGCCACGGCTCCGGAGGTGCCCTGCTGTCTGCAGAGAGCGGGGGCTCTGCCTCGTCTCGGGCAGCGCTGCAAACTGGCCCGGAGAGCCCAGGGGCCTGGATCTTGGTGGATTTGGCTTGGAGGGGGCATTGAGATGATAGTAGTCGACATCTGTTTATCTGCAGCTGCCATCTTAATAAGCGGAGCGTGGCCAGCTCTCATCTGCCTGCTAATTCTGATGTGAATTTTTTAAGAATTCATTTTTCACTGTTAAGAGAATGGGAGTTGGAAGCAGATAAGGGAGCTGCATGGCCGGGAGGAGAATGGGCCGAGATGCTGCTGCTGCCATTGCTCAGCTTTTATCTTTCAGGGGGAAAATGACTTCCGCCTGTTTTGTGAGTGGAGGTAAAAGGTGGAATTTACATTTAACAACTTTCGTTCTCCATCCAAATCTGCTGAGCAAGATAACGGCGGAGCAGCAAATGGTGCAGAGAAGAGGCTGCTCAGAGAGCCGATTAGGGAGGCAAATGTTAGACAAACCTCATCTTCTTTAGAAAGCAAATAATAGGCGTAGAGGCAGGTTTATGGGGATGCAGGGCTCCTGGCGGGTGGGCAGGGATGGATGGTGCTGTGCGGGGCTCAGGCAGCCCCAATCCCTGCGTGGCTGCATCCCCAGATGCCGTGATGGAGCTGCTGCAGCTCTGCACATGGCTGCCTCCCTCCTCGCCCTCACCTGAGCCAGGCAGCTGCTCCAGCCCCTCCTCGGGGGCACAGCTGGAGCTGTCCCTCCCTGCTGCTGGCTGGGTCTCAGCAGCACGGTTCCATGGTTCCGGAGGATTCCCTGCGTGCCGGAGCCGGCTGGGAGGGGAGCGCAGCCAACCGGCCCAGCCGGTTTCTCCGGTAGAGCGAGGCAAAGCCTCCGTGCCCGAGGGTGGCTCCCAGCTGCTCTGCCGGTCCCAGGCTCTTTGCCCCACAGTCCTTGGCCCCAGAAGAGGAAATCCTGGTTTTTCCCCCCGGCTGTCCTCAGGGAAGGCCGCGGTGGTTTGCGGAGGGGCTCGCTCTGCCGTGCCCTTGTCCTGCTCACCGCTTGTCCCTCTGTCCCCCAGGTGAAAGCCAACGATTCGGACCAGGGCGCCAACGCCGAGATCGACTACTCCTTCCACCAGGCCTCGGACATGGTGCGGCGGCTGCTGCGCCTGGACCGCGCCACGGGGCTCATCACCGTGCAGGGCCCCATCGACCGAGAGGACATCGGCACCCTCAAGTTCTCCGTCATGGCCAAGGACAAGGGCGCCAACCCCAAGAGCGCCCGCACGCAGGTGGTGGTCACCATCAAGGACATGAACGATAACGCGCCCTCCATAGAGATCCGGGGCATAGGGTTGGTCACTCACCAGGATGGCATGGCCAACATCTCGGAGGACGTGCCAGTAGAGACAGCAGTGGCTCTGGTGCAGGTGTCCGACCGAGATGAGGGTGAAAACGCTGTGGTGACCTGCGTGGTGGCCGGTGACGTCCCATTCCAGCTGCGCCAGGCCAGTGAGACAGGGAGTGACAGCAAGAAGAAGTACTTCCTGCAGACCACCACGCCGCTGGACTATGAGTCGGTGAAGGAGTACACGATTGAGATTGTAGCCGTGGACTCGGGGAACCCGCCCCTCTCCAGCACCAACTCCTTGAAGGTGCAGGTGATGGACGTCAATGACAACGCCCCTGTTTTCAGCCAGAGCTTCACTGAGGTGGCCTTCCCTGAGAACAACGAGCCCGACGAGCTGGTCATGGAGGTGAGTGCCACTGATGCTGACAGCGGCTCCAACGCCAAGCTGGTTTATTCCCTGGTGACAGACCCCTCCTCCAAGGGCTCCTTCACCATTGACCCTGACTCCGGGGAGATCCGGGTGAAGGCGGTGCTGGACCGAGAGCAGCGGGAACGCTACGAGTTCTTGGTGGTGGCGGAAGATAAGGGCAGCCCCAGCAAGCAGGGCACAGCGTCTGTGGCCATCAACGTCATGGACAGGAATGACAACGACCCCAAGTTCATGCTGAGCGGCTACAACTTCTCAGTGATGGAGAACATGCCGCCCCTCAGCCCCGTGGGCATGGTGACGGTCATTGATGCTGACAAAGGAGAAAATGCCCGGATCCAGCTGTCAGTGGAGCAAGACAACGGGGATTTTGTCATCCAAAATGGCACTGGCACCATCCTCTCCAGCATCTCTTTTGACCGGGAGCAGCAGAGCACCTACACCTTCCGACTCAAGGCTGTGGACGGTGGGGATCCCCCCAGGTCTGCCTACGTGGGGGTGACCATCAACGTCTTGGATGAGAACGACAATGCCCCGTTCATCACTTCCCCCTCCAATGCCACCTACAAGCACATCCTGCCCCACACCAGCCCCGGCCAGCAGGTGAGCAAGGTCAAGGCGGAGGACATCGACTCGGGCATCAACGCCGAGCTGATCTACAGCATCACAGGAGGAAACCCCTTCGAGCTCTTCCAGATCTCCCCGCAGAGCGGTGACATCACTCTGGAGAAGGAGATCCTGCGCAAGCACCACGGCCTGCACCGCCTGGTCGTGCGCGTCAATGACAAGGGCAAGCCCTCGCGGCACGGCACGGCTCTGGTGCACTTCTACGTCAACGAGACGCTGGCCAACCGCACGCTGCTGGACACGCTGGTGGGACACAGCCTGGACACCCCGCTGGACATCGACATCGCCGGTGACCCCGAGTACGAGCGCAGCAAGCAGCGGAGCAACATCCTCTTCGGGGTCATCGCCGGCATCGTGGCTGTCACCCTGGTCATCGTGCTGGTGGTGCTGGTGCGCTACTGCCGGCAGCGCGAGGCCAAGAGCGGCTACCAGGCGGGCAAGAAGGAGACCAAGGACCTGTATGCACCCAAGCAGGCCAGCAAGAGCGGGAAGAGCAAGAACAAGGTGAAGAAGAGCAAGTCTCCCAAGCCACCCAAGCCCACGGAGGATGAGGAGGAGACGGGGCTGCAGAAATCGCTCAAGTTCAACCTCATGAACGACTCTGTCAGCGACAGCCCCCGGATCCACCTGCCCCTGAACTACCCTCCGGGCAGCCCGGACCTGGGCCGCCACTACCGCTCCAACTCGCCGCTGCCCTCCATCCAGCTGCAGCCTCAGTCACCCTCCGCCTCCAAGAAGCACCAAGTGGTGCAGGACCTGCCGGCCACCAACACCTTTGTTGGCACCGGGGACAACAACTCGACGGGCTCCGAGCAGTACTCGGACTACAGCTACCGCACCAACCCCCAGAAATACACCAACAAGCAGGTAGGAGAGCTCATCCTGAGGCCGGCAGCGGCGCCCCCGCTGCACCGGGGAGCCATCTGGACAGAGGTGTGGGAGTGAGCCTGGACTGGCCCCCAGCCCTGCATGTGTGGCCCAGGGGGCTGGCATTGGACTACCCCGGAGCCGAGCCACAGAGGGGAGTGGTGCAGGGAGGGGATGGGGATGGTGTGGGGGAGGCCAAAAACTGTCTGAGCCCTTGTCAGAGCGCCCGGGGCTGGGTCCTGGTGGCGCTGCCTGGGTGACGGTGACGCGAAGGGCGCTGCATGTGTGTGGCTCTGCATGTGGGGCTCCGGGCAGGGAATGCCACCTGCCTGCGTCCCCTTTGGGGACCACTCTAAGAGCACCAAGGAGGGTGATGCCCACCCTCCCATCCCTCCCTCTGCTTGGGCTGGCTCATGGGGAGGAGGGACTGGTCCTGCTCCTGCCACAGCTGGGTTCCAGCCCTGCCCTGCTCCAGGGAGCATTTGGGAAGGCTCTGGCCTCGCTGTTGCCATCCTGGCTCTGCTGGTGCGGCTGAGCCTGCCACCATTCCTGCGCCAGGGCGCCTCAAAGGGAGCTCTGTGCCTGCTGCGGCTGCCCGGGCAGGTGGGGCTGGGTGGAGGAGCAAAGCTCTGCCTTTTTCCCAGGCTCAGGCTCCGGCTTCCCCCAGGCTCGGGCCCTCTGCCACAGCCGGCGCCGTGAAATCCGGGCTTCTCGTAGCACGAGCACCTGGCCTGGAGCTGTGGCTTTGCGGGAGAGGGTCCGCAGATCCTGGTGGCACGGGAATGGCCCGTCCGTGTGGCAGGGCTGGGGCTGTGCTGGGGGCCAGGGGAGAGGGGCACCTGAGGTCTCTGCTGCGGTCGGGTCACTGCTCTTGGTGTTGCCGGAGGGGTCTCTGCGTGCGGGACAGGGCGGAGGCAGGTCTTGGCTGCTCGCTGGTGTGCACTGGAGCTTGGAGCTGAGCCACGAGGTCGTGGGCTGAGAGTGGAGCTTGCAGGACCCTCTTTCTCGGGCTGTCTGGCCACTTACAGGAGCTTGCACCACATTTCTGCTTTGGCACTTCTGTCTTTAACCAGCCAGGGAGGGAGAGGGGGAGCGAGTGCCTGTGGCTTTGTCTTCTTCCTGGGGCCCCATGGGTGAGGACCACCCACTCTCCCCTGTGCTGTACCCCCTGTGCCCCATGAGACCTCTGCCCCCTTCTTTGTACCCCAGTGAGCGGCAGGCTGGGCTCCTGCCGTGGGGCTGAGCTCAGCTGCCCTGTTGGATTTGACTTCAATAAAGTTTTCTATTTTTGATCGGTTGTGCCTTATTTTCCCTGCTGCCCCTGAGAAGGCTCTCCCAGCAATTTCCCAGGCATATTTTCCATGTCCTTGGCCACTGGAGCACTCAGGCCCTGTGGAGGCCAGAAGGGATGCTCACGTGAGCTGGCCATCTCCACAAACCCTCCACCACACCCCAGCGTGGTCAGTCCAGAGGCCTCACGGTGCTGACCCTTCATCCTCAGGTTGACATGCCCCATGTCTAGTCACTACCTGGCCCTCTGAAGATGTCCCTCCAGGACAGGGTTCCCAACACCTGCACACACACACACACCGGTGTGGATGAGGACGCAGTCTGGGCCATAGCCCGCCCAGCTTTCATTTCATTTCACACCAACATCCTCCCTCAAATCTTCTCCTGGTTGATCCCCACATCCTCTT
Source organism: Euphonia xanthogaster (assembly GCA_034509185.1). Classification (NCBI taxonomy): domain Eukaryota; kingdom Metazoa; phylum Chordata; class Aves; order Passeriformes; family Fringillidae; genus Euphonia; species Euphonia xanthogaster. The sequence goes on along the minus strand of JAYDZK010000039.1, from coordinate 1,767,859 downwards.
GAGCCACACCCACGTCCCACAGCCAGCGCGTGGTGGAGCAGATCCCCGTGCCTGGCTAGCCTGACCCAAATCCCGCCGGCACGGGCTGGCAGCCGCCGCTCCCGCCCGCCGCAGTGCTGCAATGAGGGCGCACGCGGATGCAGATGGAGCCTTGGCGTGTCAGATCCCGGTGCTCCCCCACCCTGGGAGGTGATGGGAAGGAGAGATCCTCTCAGGAAGGCTTGCTGGAGCCGGGTGGTCCTGCTCCCCACGCAGATGGCTCTGCCCTGTATGGGATCTCCTGGCGGGATGGATGGGGGTGATGCCAATGCCATGGGGTTCGCTCGGGATCTTGTCTCCACCTGTTTGGAGAAAGGATGGACCCTGGTAGGCAGGAACAGTCCAACACCCCTCTCCCACCATCTCACTATCCCATCTCAGGGCCCCTCTCCCTGGCCACCCATTCCTGTTTCTCCTGGTTTTTCTTCCAGACTGGGGCACCCATCCCTGCTCCTGTCACACCAGTTCACCCCTTCCCCAGGGCCTCCAGTGGCCTCACCAGGCTGCAGGGGCTGAGGAGCTCTGGCGCTGGGAGAGATTAGATCAGCCGGGGAAACCAGTGGTTCTGGCTTCGGTGGTTTGAGCCCTGTGCCAGCCTTGGCTCTCACAGCCTCCTCGTTTGTTTTGCTAACAGCATAAGGTTTTATCTTGAACCATCCAGGAAGTGTCTGGGCCTCCTGGGCAGGCAGGGCTGGGACCCACAGGGAGATGTGATGGCTGCAGAGGAGGAAAGGAGACACCAGCAACCACCTCAGTAACTGCTCCCCGCAGGGCTGGGCCGGGCAGTCTGGGGGCTTGGCTCCGCCCTGCTATCTGCTTCCCTTTGGGAACTTTCTGAGAGAAGTTTCCCTTCCTTCCTCGTCCTCGGCAGCTCCTTGATGAACCTGGGGTGAGAACTCAGGCGCTGGCGTGGGGAGCGGCTCTTTCTTCTGCCTGGCTCCCAGGCTCCATCCCTTTTTTATCGGGAGGGGATATTCTATATCCTTTCCCAAGAGCTGCCCCGGGTCCTTACAGCCCCCCACTACCCGGGAAGGCAGCTGGAGTGGTGTGAACTTGAGCGAGCTCAGCAGAGGTTCCTGCACCTGCCCGCGGGCTCGGAGCTCGGTGCAGCAGTAATTACTCTCTGCGGGAGGGGAGGAGAGGAATATTGTAGCTGTAATGGACAGAAATGAAATCGTCTTGTTTGAGAATTTAGCTCAGAGTCTCCATAAATTGCAGGTTTAGGTGCTGGCAGATGTCTGGGAAAGTCTCCCACTGTCCTGGGTCAGTGGGTTTCCTCAAGGTCGTTCACGTGGAATGAGCTGATAAATGGATCCAGCAAGGAGCTGCAGATGGAGCTGAGGGTTCATGGGGGACCTGCCCTGCTTTCCCCCAGTTTCAGAGAGAAGCTGTGCTGGGAGCAGCTCCTCCACACTGTGAATCAGCTCCTGCGGCTGGGATCGACGGGGCTTGGGTCAGATTTGGCTCTGCTGGGCTGAGATTGAATGAGGGAAGTGTCATTGAGGGGCTGGAGCTCCCTGGATCTGCTGCCAAGAGTGGCCGTGTCAAAGCACAGCACCTTGTGAGCATCACTGGGGTGCCTGGGCGAGCTGGGGGAGCACAGGACAGGGTGGGGAGTGGGCAGTGCACCGTGCTGGAGCATTGGTGAGGATGCTGAGGGCGAAGCAGGAAGGTGCAGTGGCTCCTGGAGCATCTGTGCTGGGGACTTGGCTTGATGAGCGAGAGCACTGTGGGGCACTTGGGACCTCAAAATGAGGAGCTTCAGCCACGGGAGAAGAGCAGCCCCTGGTCCAGGCTGGATGTGCAGCCAGAGCCAGCGTGGGTGTGTGCAGGCTGTGCTGCAGGGGGAGGTGACAGCGGGGTGTACCCAGCCCGTGCCCCCACACGTGGGAGGTGACAGCGGGATGCTCACTGCCAGCACCGTGTGGAGGTGGCACAGAGGGGAGCGTGGTCTTGGTGACAAGGGGGGGGCAGGAACAGGCACAGGCTGTGTGTCAGAGGTAGGGGATGCAGGGGATGCAACTGGAGTCTCCCCTGGGGGAAGGTGGCACAGGGCAGGGTACAGCCCCTGTCCCCAAGGAGATGGCAGTGGGGACTGTGCAGCCTGGGCTGCAGTAGGAGGTGGCACAGGGGGTGCACAGGCTGTGCTGTGTGGAGGGTGGCAGTGGGGTGGACACAGTGACAGCAGGTGACAGCAGAGTGGGCAGCCTTGGCCAGGTGACAACTCTGTAGGCAGCGTCTGCAAGGAGACAGTGGCACTTACTGTCCCTAACACATCAGGGAGGTCATCGGGTCTCTCCTGCCTGGCAGTCCCTGGCCCCACCAGCGCTGGGGACCTCGTCCTTCCTCCCTTGAAGGCTCCCTCAGCCTGTGCTCCTTGCCTGGGGCTCCCCATGTGGGGCTGGGTGACAGCACTGCCCAGTTCCCCTCTTGCCATTCCTCCCTCCCCTCCTCTCCCTCTCCCTCCTCACAGCCTCAGCCTCTCCCCTGCCTGATGCCCTTGGAGCAAGCACTGGCCTTTCCTAACTTAGATCTGGACACTCCTGAACTCCTCCTTTTTCCCCCCCAAATCTTCCCGCTTCTTTCACAACTGTGTCTGCTCCTCTCCACCCTCTCTCCTGATCTCTCCCTTCTCCCTGGCTTTCCCCAGTCTCTCCTGACTGTGCTGGCCCCAGTACAGAGGGATGCTGAGCCCTCCCAGCGCAGGGCTGAGCCCCTGGCTGGCTCTGCCGGCCGAGCTGTGGATCCTGGGGGATGAAAGCCCTGGCTGTGTGTGCAGCCGCCCGCTCCAAGCCTCCCTGATTGATATTCCCAGCACTGCTCTGCCCGCTCAGCCAGGCTCTCAGCTGCAGTGCTGTTCCCTGGAGCGGGGCCCAGCCCTGCAGGCTGCTGCACCCAACACCCAAATCCTGGGGCAGAACCTGGGGCTGGGACAGGGCGTGTCCCCATGGTCCCTGTGTGTCCCTGTGGTCCCTGTGTGTCCCCATGGTTCCTGTGTGTCCCTGTGATCCCTGCGTGTCCCCGTGGTCCCTGCGTGTCCTCATGGTCCCTGTGTGTCCCTGTGGTCCCTGTGTGTCCCCATGGTTCCTGTGTGTCCCCATGGTCCCTGTGTGTCCCCGTGGTCCCTGTGTGTCCCTGTGGTCTCTGTGTGTCCCCGTGGTCCCTGTGTGTCCCCATGGTCCCTGTGTGTCCCCGTGGTCCCTGTGTGTCCCTGTGGTCCTTGTGTGTCCCCAGGCACTCGGTGGCTCCTCAGCCCACAGAGCACCCAGAGGTGTGGATGGGGTGAAGCACAGAGGGTGGGATGCAGCTGGAGGGGGTGGAGGGCGGGGTGTTCCTGGATGAGGACAGAGCTGGGATGTTCTGGGATGGGATGGAAGGAGGTTGGAGTAATGAGAGGGTGCAGGATGTAGGACAGGCCAGGGAGGTTGTTGTGGAGGGAACAAGGGCTAAGGAATGCCTGGAGCAAAGGGCACAGAGTGGCTGGAATTGTGTCAGAGCTGGGAGGGCAGCCCTGGGAGCCGTGGGACGACAGCAAAGGGGAGGCTGCTGTGCTCTGGTGGCCACCTGGGACCCCCAGAGTGAATCCCCCCATGTGGGGCCGTGCCAGGGCAGGTCCCAAAGAGCCCCTTCGTGGGCTCTGGGGTGTTGGACACTCAGCACGTGTGGTGCCCTGGCAAACCTCCTGCTGGTTGGCACATCCTTTGGAATGCTGAGCCCTCTGCCAGACCCAAATCACCTTCCTGCCCCTCCGCCCTCATCCCCACACACCCCTGTCCTGTGAGAGCACCTGCCAGGAGCCCTGGGCACGGCCCATCCCCAGGGCATGGCTGTGCTGCCATTGCACAGCCCAGCTCTGCTCCTGGCAGAAGCCAAGATGGTCAGTGGAGATTATTCCAAAAGAGGCTCTTCCTGCAGTGCCCTGATCCTTCAGCACCCCAGAAAGCACAGACAGCTCAGCTGGGGCACAGGAGGGTTAAACAGGGGTGAGGAGGTCACCCCTGGCGTCCTGGTGCCCCTTTTCTTGTCTCCTCTGACTGTGGTTGCAGCATCCACCAGTCCAGCCTGGGTGAAGCTCAGCCTTGGCTTCACCTCTGGAGTCAGACCTGCAACTCAGCTTCACTCAGCTTCCCCCCAACAGGTCCTGCACTGACCTTGTCTTTTGTCCTGACCCTTTCTGTACTTTAAGGAGAGCTACTAAAAAGATGGAGAGAGATTTTACACAGGCAGAGAGTGATAGGACAAGGGGAACTCCTTGAAACTAAAAGAGGAGAAATTTAGATGGGATATTGAGAAGGAATTCCTCCCTGGCAGGGTGGGCAGGCCCTGGCACAGGGTGCCCAGAGCACCTGGGGCTGCCCCTGGATCCCTGGCAGTGCCCAAGGCCAGGCTGGACACTGGGGCTGGGAGCAGCCTGGGATGGTGGGAGGTGTCTAGGTGTCCCTGCTTCTGGCTGAGGCCTGACAGGGCAGAGCCCAGGAGGTTCAGGTGCTTCTGCTGACTCTGCTGTGCCCCTCTGAGGAGGATGCTGCAGCTCAGGGCCACCCGCAGCCTCTCTCCCCAAGTTCAGCTGGTGCACTGTGACAGGAACAAGGTTGGGTTGATAGGCAGTGGTAAATCTGCTCAAATCAAGCCTGAAAGCGCAGGTGTGGCTTACCTGGGGTGTGGCAGTGGGTATCATTGCTTCCCTCCCGCCTGCTGGCTTGGACACGTGCTCCCAAGTCTCATGGAGGGACTGTGCAGCCACCCCATATAAAATGGGTGTTGCATTGATCTTTGTCCTGGCACAGGAAAATGGGAAGTGTGACGGCACAGCTGTACCTGTACCACTGCCTCTGGTCCTCCTCCTCACCTGGAGCTGGAGCCCTATTAAACCATGTATATCCCAAAGGAGCAGCTGAGGGAGCTGGGAAGGGGCTCAGCCTGGAGAAAAGGGGGATCAGGGGGGCCCTTGTGGCTCTGCACAGCTCCTGACAGGAGGGGACAGCCGGGGTGTCGGGCTCTGCTCCAGGGAACAGGGACAGGAGCAGAGGGAACGGCCTCAGGCTGGCCCAGGGCAGCTCAGGGTGGACAGCAGGTTGAAAATTTTTAGAAATTCAGGAAGAATTTCTTCACAAAAGAGTGGTCAGGCCTTGTCAGGGGCTGCCCAGGGAGGTTTGCAGTGCCCATCCATGGAGGTGTTCCAGGAATTCCTGGAGGTGACACTCAGGGCTCTGGGCTGGGGACAAGGCAGGCATTAGGCACAGCTGGGATTTGGTCGTCTTGAAGGCTTTTTCCAGCCTCAGGGATTCTGTGACTCTGTAAATGGAGATCTTGGAAATAAAGCCCAATGAGTAAATCAGAGCACCCTGAAAAACCTCTGTGTAAGAACCAGCTGGTGCTCCACTAACTCACATACCAGGCAAGCCCAGTCAAGACTTTCAGAGCACTGCAGATGACAAAATGGCTTCTCAAAGCCTCTCCATGAAGGTTTCACAGGCGTGTTCCTGTCTCCTTTTCCAGAGTGCAGAGAAATTGCTCCATGCCCGGCGAGTTCTCCGCTGAGTGGAGCACACGCACATCAACTCGATTTTAACAGGTCACGGAATAAGCCGGGCATTTAAAAATATCCACCTACCCAAAAGGACAAATGAATCTCTATTGTGGAGCCCTCAGCAAAGATGGTTGGAACAAAACAAACAAAACAATCCTGGTAATCTTTTAGGGAAGACTTATAATGTAGAACAACTTGTCAGTGCGGGTTAAAGTTTTAAGGCCTAGCAATTTTGACAGCGTCCCTTTGAGCACAGCGAGCGCGCGGGGACGAGCAGGACAGCAAAAGGTCACTTGGTCACACATATCTGCTGCCTCTCTGAAGTTTAGCTCAAGACCCACTAGGCACGTCCCAATTAATTATTTAAATCTGCAGGGAGAAATATTTCAGTAGATGAAAAAGCATAATCTGAAATTCCGGGGAAGCTACAGGATGGCTGGCGCGGTCAAAATGGTGCTGAGGGAAGATGGGACACAGAGGAGCCACTCCCATCCAGGAATGCTGATTGCTCCAGATACCAGCCTCTCAGGGGTTTTCCAATATCCTTTCTTTTTCAATGGAAGCGTTCTGGATCACAAAAGGTCACTGAAACCAAATTGACAATGATACATGTGGTTATTTAAAATAACTTTGCCCGGCACAATTATTGATGATGTTGCTGGCAATCTGTAGAGTTCCTTATAAATGCATGGACACCCTGAAACTGTTCATCCCAGATCCTGCCTAAAGTGTCTCAAAGGAAAGCCATCAGGCAGGCAATGCCAGGGAAATGGGCATTGGAAGCAAACAAGAGACTCAAATCCTGGATTTATTCATTACAGGATTCCAGGCTGGGAATTTTAAAAAGTCACTGTATATGTCTTTGAACAGGTTTTCTAAGCTTTTCCTAATCAATTCAATGGAGAAGATACCTGGATAAACAGCAGACATGTACAGTCACCAGGGCTGGTTTTCATCTGTCATTGTCTGAGAGAAAAAAATAATACAGCACAAATTCTGAAGAGCCTTTTGCTTTGCTTTTGCTCAATACAGTTTCTCACTCCAGCACATGTACAGAAAATAAATTTAATAGTTTTTTTTTCATTTCCTGCCACAACAAAGCTCCTTAAACGTTTAGAGAAAATAACTACTCTTGACTACTCCAAGCAGTCTTGCTTTCTAAAAGATACTGTCCTTTCTAAAAGATATTGTCCTTCTTCTTTTCTTTACCAAGGGAATTCACGTTGTCCATCAGACCTAGCTGGGCCATTTGCCCCAGAAAAACACAGATGCTCCACATCCCTTCCTTCCATTCCCTCCTGTGCTGCCATTGCAGGGAGAGGCCAATTAATTACGGTGCTTGTTCTGCCACCAATAACGTGACCCGTGACCTTATTCTTCCAAAGCTGCAATTTTTGCATTTGTTTCTGCGGCTCAGCCCTGATGCGGGACCTCGATGGGACAGCCAAGGATCAGACATAATTGCAGTGATAGCACACCACAGCAGAAAAATCAGCGCCTTTCTCTCCCTCGGAGTGCTGGATTTATCTGCTGCAGGCAGGGAAACACCTGAGCAGCAGCAGCAGAGCCTGCTCGGGTAAGCTGAGCGCGGGGAAAGCCATGGGCTGTACCTGCAGTGACACCCGACACCCCCGGCCCGAGAGGGGAATGGTCTCAGTGCCGAACCACAGCCACCACCGGGCACTGGCGATTGCCATCGGCACGACCTACCCTGGATCCTGCTGGAAAAATCCCAGCAGAGGAATCCTGCGTCTGTTTCTGTCCCTTTGTCTCAGCTCTCCTGCGACTGTCACCACCCTTGCTCCTCACAAAGACATTTTCCTCAAGACAGATTAGCAGGAAACATATTTGTGAACGTATGAACAGATTTTCTTCTCATGATACATAACTTTGGCATGCAGTCAGGAAACGATGATGATCTTTTTCCCCATCTTCCCTTGCTAATGGAGAGAAACTGCCTCTGGGGTTGAGGACAAAAGGTGAACTCTCCCTGCACACAATTTACACCTGCTGAGCACATGATTTCGGGCATCTGAAATTCCTGTCTTGGCAGGTGTCCCGGGGACCAAGGCACACACACGGAGACTTACTCTGGAGGTAATATTTTCATCCAGGCATTAAATAAAAAACAGACTTGAGAGGGATGAATTTTGCCATACTTTCAGGCATCTCATTTTTTTTACTTAACCTTGTAAAACTCTTTCACTCTTCAAACTTACGAAGCCCAATGTTAAACAATCAGTAACTAAGATAAAAGGACTGCAGTAGTTGAACAGAAGCCTAAAGTAGGGGAGAGAGCAGCCCATCCCTGTTTATTGGTAGCTGCACTGTGAAGGTGGGGAGAACCTCCCCTAGGAAGTGAGATTGCTCGGGAAATGTGATCCTTATGAAGTTTTTACTTTCCCTCAATGACGAGAGTAGTACAACGCTCTCATTTTCTACCCCTTCAAGATTTTGCAGGTTGGAAAAAGCTGATGAGACACAGCAGTGCTGGGGTGCAGAAAATGTTCACTTGGAAACCAGCCATAGATACATTTTGCAGTCATAAACTGCCCTGTATCAATAAAAATTTGTCATGAACACTGACAGTGCAGCTACATGTGGGTAGCTGTCCACTTTGAGGAGTGGGAGGAAAGGGGATTCTCCTTCTCTCATTTGTTAGAGATGGATGAAACAACATCTAGTGCCATGTTGGAACACATATATGGGGTAGACATCCACATCCAGAACTTGTGTGTGTTGGGTCATGCTGAAATTATTTGCCAAAAAAAGCATTTAAATACTTTTTTTCTTTTTTTTTTCTGTATCCCAATTATTCTTCCTTTGTGCTTCAAAACCCACACACCCTAAAACCATATCCTTAGAAAAAAATTAATCGTCTGGTCTTTTCCCTTTTATTTTCAATTATTTCTCTTCCGTTGACAGCTTCTAAGGGGGAATATCTAGTAATTCCGGCTGCCACTCGAGATCTTCGCCCCTTTTAGGAGCACTTATGTTCCTGGGATAAACACCGCTCCCATCACCAGTTACTGAATATCACTGACTTTGCAGAACTCACGAAATCCAATCCTTGCAGTTGTTTACTGACTGGAAATGACACCCAGACAGCTGAAGACCACCATGAGCCGCGCGGGCGGTGGAGCCGGGCCCCACGCGTGGGCCGCCAGAGCGTGAGACCCGCCAGGCGGGTGCTTCAGTCCGCGTGCAGGAAGGCACGCGGGAGCGTGTCCCC
>JAYDZK010000039.1:1743350-1758958 GCA_034509185.1 Euphonia xanthogaster | reverse complement strand
CTGGGGCTGCCCCTGGATCCCTGGCAGTGCCCAAGGCCAGGCTGGACACTGGGGCTGGGAGCAGCCTGGGATGGTGGAAGGTGTCCCTGCCATGGCAGGGGTGGAATGAGATGGGCTTTAAGGTCCTTCCAAGTCAAACCATTCCATGGTTTTATTCTCTGACTTTCTGAACTTTTCCAGAGGTCTCTCACCCTTGAGTACCTGGTTTCCACATCCTACCTGTAGTAAAGGCTTCTTTTCTAAGTATGATTCCCAACCCAACCCTCTCGAGAGGAAGAGGAGGTCAGGCAGAGGACCACAAAGAAAACAACTCCCCCAGATCCCTTTAAAAACATTCCTGGTTGTTTTGCATCCATGCCCTGTGTGGTGGAAGCTGTTTACTGCCTTCAGCTGCTCGCAGGGAAGCGTGGGTGGGTTTGTGGTGGGAGTGTGGGTTGTGACCTGCCAGGAGAGCAGGAGAAAGCTCCACCACCTCATTATTTCCATCCTTGTGGCACTCACAGCTAGGCCTTGTGGGTCCTGCCCAGAGATCCCTGGAGCTGCCCCTTTCCCGGGATGTAAACACCCTTCTGAGCTCCTCCTGCCTTGCAAAACACCGCTCTGATCTCCTGTCTGCACGTGGCACAGGGATCCTGGCACGCTCCATCAGAGCTGGGAGCCATCCTTTGGGGAGGGCAGGGATCCCACCTCCCTCCCTGGGAGCTGATCCCGCTCTGGAGCTGTCAGAGCAGCCTGCCCTGATTCAGCTCCTTGGAGACATCTTGAAAGGCCCCAGCAACCTGAAAGCCTGCAGCTCTTTTGCTCCCACATGGCCTGGTTTCCACATCCTCCCAGCTCCCCCGTGCTCAGGAGCAGCTGCTGGGGGGGCGCCTCATGGCTGAGCTCTGGACTGAGATCCTGCTGGAAGGGTCCTGCTGGAGCCATGTGTGATGCTCCTCTCATGCTCTTCCTGCTTGTTCATCAAAAGCTCTTGAGCCCCGTGGAAGGCAAAACCTGTTTCAGATGTTTGAAGAGCCCTTCGTTCTCATTCAGGCTGGGCAAGACCTTCTGAGGTGGTGTGATTCCAGGCTCTGCAAGTGCCTGGAGGAGCTTGGGAGGGATTTTTTTTCCCAAGGATTTCAAGTGGATCACAGTTTGTTAGGGACTACTGGGGCGTCTCTTGCCCAGAGGGCTCAGAAACCTTTGCTAATGTGCTGGAAATTTGTCTGGAGCCAGGATCTGGTTTAGCCAAGGATGTGACAGCAATCCTGGGATTTGAGGAGCTCGTCCATTCCAGGGGTCCTGTGCCAGTGGGAATGGGAATTGGAGCAGTGCAGGCAAGATAAGTGGCCCTAAGAAGCCTTCCACTGACTTGTCCTACCTGTTTGATGTCTCGGAAGGAAGGTTTGTCTCACCCGGTATCTCCACTCATCAGGAGGTGCAGACCACTAAAGTCAGGGCTCTGCCCATCTCTGCAGCGTGTGGGTGCCCAGACCTCTGGAACAGGCACAATTCCTTGGGCAAACAGGAAAAGCTGCTGCCCTTTGCCTGTGGAAATAGAGCTGGTTGCAAAACAGGTTTGCCCTCTGAGGAAAATTTTCAATTTGAAAGCAAATCAGGAAGAGCTGACAGTTTTCCCCCCTGTTTCCCAGGTCAATCAGAATATATATTATATATAAATATTTTTTTTCTAGTAATGTCTAAAGGCATGAATTTGCCTGACCTTTTTGAGTTGAGCTCCATAATTAATACTTGGCTGGAGTCCTGAAGTGAAAGGTACCTTTGCAAGAGCATCATTTTTTCATTTTCACGTGTCAGCAAAGATCTCCCCCCACGCCCCAGCCCTGAAACAGGGAGCTCGCTTGAATAATGATCTGATTTCAGCAAATTGACAGGTTTTCTGTGGAAAGGCTTCCACAGAAGCATTCCTGGTTATCTCCATTTTTTTTTTATAGAGTCCTGAGTCTACAGCTTCGGACCCCCTGCTCTCCCCAGAGCCTTCAACGCTCCCTGTCAGCTCCACTGGGTGCAACTGGGAGCCAGATTAGCTCATTATTTTCCCAGCATCATTTTCCCACTCTGCAGCTGTTGGATTCCTCGAGGGTTTTATTCAAGTGTTGCTCCCAGTCCCGGAAAGCTTTTTCTCCCTGGGATCTTAAGATAGTTTTAACGTGATTATGAGGCCTCCTGCTGCGTCCAGGGCAATTTCCACTCCACACCAACCATCTCCAGAATAGCTCCATTATCAGCTGGATGGTGACAGACATTCCAGGGCAGCACGGCCAGGCCAATTTAGACATCATTCCATAAAGATGATGACCCCTTTCCATTTTACCGTTTGCCCTTCCGATGATTTATTTCCGTATTTTCCTTGCCCATCTTCATTTCACCCAAAGAAAAGCCAAATGGCACCTCCTGGATGGGCTCAGAGCTGGGATAGGCTGAGGGTTAGGCAGGCTCTGTCCCCAGGCTGCCTAAATGGGTCTCTAATTGCGTTAGATCTTGCTCTGAGTTAGATAAATTCGATCTGACCAGGCAGGTTGGCACCGGGCTTTGGCGGCTTCTTTGAGCATCATGCAAATTTCAGGAGGCTTCAGGGCACCTATGTGGAGTCAGCCCGCATTTTCCCTGGATTTATTCATTAAATAGTGCCTCGGGAGCTGATGTCCATTTGAGGCTGGCTGCTCTGCTATCATTATTTCGGCAGGACTTGGAGACTGCCTCTGCTGACTGCAAGGTCAGCACTCGCTAATTGTCAGCTGAGCAGCCACTCGGGGGGGAGCAGGTGCTTTTGGGGATAATACCTGGCTTTGGGAGCTGGGATTCCATGGATTCCTGTGCTTTTTTCCTCTGGTTTGTCAACAGTGGAAGAGCTGAAGGGGTGTTGGGAGCTGGGGATGGACCCAGGGATTTGTGGCAGACACAGCCACCACACGAGAGCCCGTGAGCATCCCGGAGCAGAGCGGTCACCCCATGGCTGATGGGCCCTGTGGGACCCCAGTGGCTGTGGTGGAGGTGACCCCAGTGAAGTCAGACTGGCAGATCACAGATTCGGGCCTCTAACTGTGCTCCAGAATTGTTTGGGTTCTTTGGGAGACACCATCTTTGGGGACAAAATCTTGGGAGGGCCTGAAGGAGTGTTTTGAATAAAAGGATGGGGCTCACAGGTGTGAGACCACAGATCTTGGCTGTGGTGATCTTGGGTCCATCCATGTCCCTCCCTTGTCCAAAGCAGCCCCTGGGACCTGATCCCAGCCCTTCCCTCAATTCCTTTGTGTTGGGCAAACAGGAGCAATCCTGGGAATGCAGCTGGGTCTGCTCAACCGACTGAACCCCTGGAGATGCTGTGGCAGGGCAGGAAGGGCCCCTTGTGGCAATCAGGACCCCCAGGCCACCGAGGACAGGAGCAGAGGGGATCTGTAGATGCCAGGAGGTGACCCCAAGCCAGGGCAGTGCTTGCCTTGTCCCTGTCCCTGTCCCTGTCCCTCAGGGTGCTGCTGTGCCAAGAGCCCTGAGCTCTTCCCATCACCTGCAGGGTGAGTGCAGAACAAGCAGGGAGGGCTCTTGGGGGGCTTCTTCTCCAAAAACCAGTGCAGTGACTGCCCAATGTGCTGCTGGGGGGTCATGGAACAGGATGGGAAGAGCTGTCTCAGCTCCAGGCTCAGCCCAGCATGGCAGCAGAAGCTCTCGTGGCTCAGACGAGCTGTAAAATGGTCGGCTCAGGGACGAGCTGTGTCCTGTTTCCTGGAGCTTGAGCGTTGCCCTGGGTGGTTTTGGCAATTCAGCTCCAGCTTTCCTCGAGGCCTGCCCTGGTTTCCATGGACATAATATTCCCCTCAGCCTCCTGCTCCCAAGGCTGTGCTGCACTGCACTGGAGCCCCGCTCCTCGCCAGGCAAAGCAAACAATTCCCAAGCCTCCACCCATGGAAAGCTGGCTCTGGGTCACTCAAAGCACCATCCCTGGGCTTGTCCTTCTCTCTTCCTCTCCATGTGCAGGGATGTTGCATGGCTCCAGGTTGGTTTGTGAAGGAGAGGGGTTGATGAATCCCTGTGAAGTTGAGTAACTCCAGTGCCACAATGGCTCCCTTGTGGCTCATTTTGATATTCCGGGCGCTGGCTCTGACGTTGCCTTTCACTCCCGGCCCTGTGAGTTGCTGCATTGTGGCGGCTGTTGGGGAAGCAGCTCCCTTGGCAGCTGCCTGAAAGGAGGCTTCTGGCATGTGGGGAGGCACAGGAGGCCAGGGCAGCGTGGATCCCGCTTTGGGATCAGCAGTGAGCCAGTTAACAAGGGCTGGATTTTCCCCCTGCGCGCGGGGAGGGGGAGCAGGGTGGCTCCCCTGGTCTCTGCCAGCAGGAAAAGGGTGCCCGGGGCAGATTTTGTGGTTTCCTTTGTGAACAATGGAATTCCTCCTGCTGCTGGTCCCTGCCCTCTGCACAGGCGGTGATGCCAGTGGGTTTGTGGGGACGTGGTGCCATCCCAAATTCCTGTTGCCTCCTGGCACTGCTGTCACTTGGGCTGAGTTTGTTTTCCCTGGGTTTAGTGAGGAGAATCAGCCTGGTGCAGCTGGTGCTGGGAGCTGGGGATGTTTGACAGAAGGAAAGGAGGGAAGGAAGAGGCAGGAGGGAGCAGAGGGGCTGAGGAGTGTGGGGTCCCCTTAGCCCCATCCAGCACCGTGAGTGGGAATCCTCATGGAATCATTAAGGTTGGGAGAAAACCTCTCCAAGATCATCAAGATTTGATGTGACCCAGCCCAGAGCACTGAGTGTCACCTCCAGTCGTTACCTAAGCACCTGCAGGGACGGTGGTTCCACCACCCTCCCTCTGTGGCTTGACCACCTTTTCCATGAAAAAATGTCTCCCAATATAATTTTTCCGAGTGTGCCCTCTTGGCAGAAGGAATCAGCACAGTCAGGGATGGGTGTTGAGGGGTTTGGGATGTGAAGCCAGGACCAGGCAGATCAGGGACAGCCCACAAAAATTCCTCACCAAAACAAAGCTCCTGCTACTGCCAGACGAGCCCCAAAACTGGAGCTGTGGGTTTGGGCCTGCCTTCCCTGCGGCTGGAAAACTGGGGAAGACCTGGAAGGGGCACAGAGAAGGGCAGCAGGGCTGGAAGGAGCACAGGGAAGGGCAGCGGGGCTGGAAGGGGCACAGGGAAGGGCAGCAGGGCTGGAAGGGGCACAGGGAAGGGCAGCAGGGCTGGCCAGACCTGCCTGGTGTCTGCAGCAGGATCTGGCAGAGCCAGATGCAGCCTGGATTTGTGGAATTGGAAGGGGCAGAGCGAGGAGCAATTACTGCCTTTCCTCACAACCCTGCAGGTAGGAGAAGTTCAAGGCAAAACGAGCAGGCAGCAGAGGCAGGAGCAAAGGGAAGAGCTTTTCCAGTGAGCACATGGGCCGGGAGTTCACTGCTGCCGGAATCTGCAGAGGCCGGAGCAGGCACGGACTCAAAAAGGCAGGAGAGCACTTCACAGAGGATGGGGGTCATCAGAGGGAGAGCTGCCAAGGATTCTTCCTCTGGGAAAATCCCTGAGCTGCGGCAGCACGGAGCCTGCAGGATTTTCCCGGGGATGAACATCCCCATCAGAGCATCCCTGCGGGAACAGGGGGACAGGGGCTCAGTTTGTCCCTCAGATGTGGCGCTGGCACAGGTGTCCCCATCAGGAATATCACAGTGAGCACTGGGGAGATCTGAAAATGCAGGTTTTTTATCCAAAGCCACAATTTCTCAGCTGAGCAAATAGACAGCTCTGCCCCAAATCCCATTCCAGCACAGTGGCAGCAGCTGGAAGTAGGAAACCAATAAATACTGGGGGTAAAAGGAGGGAGTTACAGCAATTAGGAGAAATGAGTCGTTCTGGAGTGTAGAAAATTAACAAGCAAAGCCAAAGACATTGGGGGAAAATCAATTATTACAAAGTCAACACAATAAGTACTTTAAAAAATGCGCCGGGAAGAGGTGGAATTCAGGAACTGTCAATTCCAAGTGGAGATTGCAAAATTGTTAATTATGGAGAAAAATGCAAAAGCATTGACGAAATAGTTGAAGTAATTTGGGCTGAGACATAACAACGTAGGATGTGGGACCTGCCCATGTGTTGGGAACCAGCAAAGGCACTCAAAATAGAGATATTTGACATAATAGAATGGAATAATTTGTAGCAAAGAGAGGGATCTCTCTGCTCCGGAGGTGTCCATGGAGCTGGGGAGCCTGGGGTGGGCAGGACTGGTAGGGCAGCGATGCCACGAGCAGCTGGAAGAGCTGGCTGGGGCTGTGCAGTGCTCACTGCCCCCGGCAGCCCCAGGGAACAACTGGGGATTAATGGCTACAGCAGGGAATGGCTGATGGAAATAGCACTGACGTCAGTCACTGTGGCTGATGGCAGGGGACGCTGGGCACTGGCATTACGTGACAGGTCTGGCTTTTAAACCTTTCCTTAGGCATGGTCCTGGCCTCCGTGAGGAACAAGGGCTGCTGCAGGCATTCCCACAGGGCTGGAGAGGCAGAGCTGGTTTGTGTTGGGAACAGAGCAGCTGGAGACTGATGGATGCTCCCAGCTGATAATGGGGGTTGTATCACTATCATTATTATTATTTTTATTGTTTTGCATGAACACTGCTCTGAGGTTGGACATCAGCAGGAATTTTTCCACGGAGAGGGTGGTCAGGCATTGGGAGGAGCTGCCCAGGGAGGTTTGGAGTGCCCATCCCTGGACGTGTCCAAGGAACACCTGGATGTGGCACTTGGCACTCTGGGCTGGAGATCAGGCACAGCTTGGACTCGATGACCTTGGAGGGCCTTTCCAACCTGGGATTCTGGGATTCTCAGCATGGCATTGTGAGGCAGATCCGGTTCATCCAGAGCTCAGGGAAGGGAAGCTTGGCTGGGATTCCTCGTGGAGCGAGGTTGTCCTGGAGCTGCTCCTCGCTGCCACTCACCGCTGTAATCAACGGCCTGGAAGGGAATCTGAAATCACTGCTGATAAACCCGCAGCTGCCACGGAGATTGGTGGAGTGGGAGATGGTGCTGAGGACGGAGCAGTCATGCAGAGCAATCCGGATTGCTTGGTAAACTGGGCCCATTTAAACAAAGTGCATTTTAACACGGCCCGGCGCGGAGCTGCGCGCCGAGGAACGGAGCGCTGGCTGATATCCTGGGAAGTGCTGACTTTAAAATGGATTCAAGGGTCACGCTGCATGAGTAGCTCAGGGTTAAGAGGCTGGCACAGACCTCAGGTGGAAAAACCTGCGAGGTTGGAAGGGCAGGAAGGCACTGCAGGAAGCCCCGGTGAGATGGCACCGGCAAAGGTCACCTCTGATGAGGAACAGGGAAAAACTGGGGCAAGCAAAGATGAGGGCCCCAAAACAGATTTGCTGTTAGCAGGTTGTGACTTGGACCTGCTGTGTTTGACTCCTCAGGTAGAAGGCTCTGGTGTGCCTGGACTGCACTGCACAAGCAGCTCCTTGTGCACAGGGCACTGCCTGCTCGAAGGCTCTTCACCCTCCCCCAGAAAGGTCACACCAAACCCAATTTTTGTGAGTCAAGGCCAGACAAATCGATTCCGTGCCTTTCCATGATTCCAGAGCCGGGCTGAGCGGGTGGAGAGCTTCCCAGGGACCCGCTGATGGGGCTGGGCACAGAGGGAGGGGGGCACTCCCCATGCCAGTGCCACGCTGCCCTGGGGGGCTGCAGGGGACAGGGCTCGGGAGCCCTGCAGTGAGAGGAGCCCTTTCGAGGGCTGCCTGGCAGGAGGTGACATTTAAAGGAGGTGTTTGTCAGGTAAAAGCGCCGCTGCTGGGATGGAGCCCCCCGGGCTGGGGGCGTGGTGGCTGTCACAGGCTGGCTTTTGGGAGTTGTTTATTTGTGTTATCTCAGCACCCCCAGGAGCCCGGCTGGTCTGGCGGGGCTGGTGCAAGCACGGAGGGAAAGCAGGAGCTCGGGATGGGCCAGGCAAGGCAGGGAATCGGTTTCAGCTGGGTGGGCAGGGTGCAGGGGGAGGGCAGTGCCAGGTTTTTCACGATCCCTGTGGGCTGGGAGGGGACTCCAGAGGGTCACTGGCACCTGGGCAGCGCTGCCTTGCCCTCAGCTCCTCCAGAGCCCTCCCGGGAGGGGCTCCCCTGTGCCTTAATGGCAGGGGTTGCACCTTCTGCTCTGGCAGCCCACTGGCACAGGGCGCTGTGCCCCATCCTGGCAGTGCCCAAGGCCGGGCTGGACGGGGCTCGGAGCCACCTGGGCTAGTGGAAGGTGCCTGCCCATAGCAGGGGGGGTTTGAGATGAGCTTTAAGGCCCTTCCAGCTCAAACCCTGCCATGATTGTGTGATTGCCCTTGGCCAGAGCTACCACTGTGGGTTTTTTGCCACAGTGATTAACCCGGTCTTCCCTGCTGCAGGTAGAGGTCACTCCTTCTCATCTGCCAGTGGTCCCTAGCAGAGGCTTTTCCTTTCCAGCCTTTGCCACCCTTAACCTTCTCTTCCCTGAACCAATTTCTCTCTTTTTGTGAAATATTTTGTCATGGTTTCTAACGACTGCTTGTCTGTTCTTCTCTGCTGAAGTGGGGCACTCTCCTCCAAACCGGTGCCCAGCTCAGCCTCCTGGCACCCAGCAGAGCTGGCACATCCCAGCCCATTCACACATCCCAAGATTGATGCATTTTTGGGTGGGAGGTTGGCAGCAGGGGTGGATCCCCAGCCCGTGATGTGTAGTGATCCTCAGCCAGCTGTGACTGCTCCTCACGAGGGTGCAGATGTGACAGATCCATCCCACATCTGTCATGCCAGCAGCTAATGAAAACACAGCCCAGCAACGGATTCGGGACACAACCCAGAGCTTTAATTTGATCCATGATCCCAGCTGAAAAGGCTGTCTGCAGTAATTCCTTCGGGAATAACACTTTCCAAATGATTTGCACCCACATTACCCAGGCAGGGATGCACTGTGCTGCACCTCTGCTGTTTGCTTGCATTACTTATGAGAAAATCAACTAAAACAGTGTCAAAAAAAAACTTCCTCAAGTCGAGCTAGAACATTTACTGCTCCTCCTCCCTCCCTCCACGAGGCCTGCTGTCTTTTCAAAGGAAGGAGTTCAATGGCTTGACATGTTTGTTTGTGACAAACCTACAGTGGCTGTTACTCATTTCCTTGTTATCTTGTAGGTACTTACAAAGAGTTCTTTTATCTGCTTCAGTATTTTTCCAGGAACTGAAATTAAGCTAACTGTTTTATAATTCTCCAGCTCTTCTTTTTTCTCATCATTAAAGACAGGCGCTATTTTAGCTCACTTCCAGTCTTCTGGAAGCTCCCTGATTCTCTACAAATTCTTCAGGAAAAAAAAAAAAAGTCTTGGAAAAAAAAAAGCAGCCCTAACAGCTCTGAAGTTACTTAAATCAGGTCTCTAAGCATCTGTGGTGAATTTAATCAGGTCCAACCAACCTTAAAGCAGCTCATCTAAATGCTCCCTCTGTATTCCTTCCCTCTGTTCATCTCAATTCCTTCCCCTTCCTGGCCGGTGCTCGCTGTGTGTGGGACGCCTGATTGCCACTGATTTGTAGGAAAGACACCAGCACAAAAAAAGGTATTCAGCCTAAATGGCGTGGTGACTCCTCTCTCACCTCATCACCTTCAGATCCCCATCAAATAATTCCTGTCTTGGGCTTTTCCCCACGTTTCTGGTGGAGAAACATCGTGGTGGCTTTTTCTTGTTCTCGGTGGTTGTGTTTCATTCCCCTCTCTTGCCCCTTGAACTCTCCACTCCACTCCTCGGTAATCACACCAAAGAAGGATTTGGTGGAAGGATTTGGAGTGGGATAATGATGTGGCTTAATGGCTGCTGGCAGGGAGCTGCTCCGGGCTGAGGCAGAGCTGGGGAGGGAGAGTGTGAAGTGGGCTCTTGGAAACGCTTAACGAGCACACCAAAGCAGCGCTGGTGGTGACCCTGGGAGGAGAATCCCGAGGATGGGAGCTGGGGTCAGGCCAGGGGCCGGCAGGGGAGGGAGGATGTGGCTCTGTGCTGGGCAGCCATGCCATCAGAGAGGCTTTGGGGTGGCCTTGGCCACGCGAGGCTCTGGGGTTGTGTCAGGAACCTGCCAAGTGGGGAGCCCTGGTCGAGGGTGGGGACAGTGATTCAGGAGGCTGTGCTGATGGGGGGACCTTTCCAGAGCTGTCCTGCATGGGAGGGGACAGACGAGGCTGGGACAGAGCCGTGGAGGGAGTGATGGGTTGGGGCAGCACAGGGACCGTGCAAAGTGTGCTCCCTACATGTGATGGGGAGCTCTTGGCCGGGATGGAGCCTGGTGCTGAGTCTGCCAGGATGGCTCTGGGGGCTGAGGATGGGGTCAGGTTGGATGACCCCACTCTTTGCCTTCACCTGTCAGGTGGGTGATGCAACATCTTCTCTCTTGCCTGCAGTTACCTCATCGCCGAGTGACGTTCTCTGCAGCCAGCCAGGCTCAGGACCTGCAGGACCCCTCCCAGCACAGCTACTACGACAGCGGGCTGGAGGAATCCGAGACCCCCAGCAGCAAATCTTCATCGGGGCCCCGCATCGGGCCCCTGGCCCTGCCCGAGGACCACTATGAGCGCACCACGCCCGATGGCAGCATCGGGGAGATGGAGCACCCCGAGAACGGTATGTGCCCGCCCTCGCGCCTGTCCCCTCCTGGGAACTGTCCCCGAGGCTTCTGGTCCTCCATGGTCCATGTCCCCGGTGCGGGTGACGTGGAGCTCGGCTGGGACACGCTTGGCTCGGCTTGGTGGGGATGGGAGGATGGGGAAGAGGTGAGGCTCAGAGCAAGAGAGCAGCAAGGAGGGGTGGGGAGGGGACAGGTGGGTGGGGCAGAGGACAGGTGGGTGTGGCTGGAGATGGGTGGGGCAGAGGACAGGTGGGTGTGGCTGGAGATGGGTGTGGCAGGAAGCAGGTGGGTGTGGCAGGAAGCAGGTGGGTGTGGCTGGAGATGGGTGTGGCAGGAAGCAGGTGGGTGTGGCTAGAGATGGGTGTGGCAGGAAGCAGGTGGGTGTGGCTGGAGATGGGTGTGGCAGGAAGCAGGTGGGTGTGGCAGGAAGCAGGTGGGTGTGGCAGGAAGCAAGTGGGTGTGGCTAGAGATGGGTGTGGCAGGAAGCAGGTGGGTGTGGCTGGAGATGGGTGTGGCAGGGGACAGGTGGATGTGGCTCCAGTTGGTGGTCTGAGGTGGCAGCGCGGGGGTGAGCCGAGGGGAGCTCGTGTGCTGCACTCAGGGGTCCCATGGTTGTCCGTCCCCACCTCAGGGGGATTGGGGTGTGCTGGAGCTCGCCGGGTGTGTCTGGGGTTGGAGCTATGGGAGGTTCCAGGGGGCAGAGCAGGTTTAGTGGCACAGGCTGGGCTGAGGAGCTCCGTGGAGTGGAGGCTCATCGAGCGTGGTGGTGGTGGCAGCAAACCCCAGAGAGACGTGTCCCTTCCCCTTGCCCCTCAGGTCACCTCCCAGTGGGGTCCAGCTTTCCCTGAGAACCCCTGGAGGTGTCTGTGGTGTCACCACCAGAGCTGCTTCCCCGCGGTCGTGCTGCTCGTGCTGCCCCTGTGCTGCCCCCCTGGCTGCAGCCCACCCCCCAGCTGTCTTCTCCGGCCAGCTCCCGTTGCTTCCTTGGATTTGGCTCTGGCTGTGCACATAACATCTTCTCTCCTGTACCTGCTGCCTTCTGTGCTTGTGTCCCCAGGGGAGGTGGCTGTGGAGGTGGCAGGGTCAAAGAAACTTCTGGGAGGGAAGAGGAGCAGGTGGCAGAGGGTTCTCCTGAAGTCTCCTCCTGTTTCTGGGAGCATCCTTGGCTTTGGGACAGGTGTGTTCATGGTGGGAAGATGGCTGAGTGTGCGTTCTGGTGGTTTTTAGAGAGCTGCAAACATGCTGGGTCCCTCTGTTGTGGAAATGGACAGGTCTAGTGGAACATCTCTTCCCAATTCCCAGGTTATTCCTGGAGTGACACTGGAGTTCTCTGTGTTACAACCATTGGAGTGAGGCGTGGTGGGGTTCCCAAATCCATCTGTTGCACCCTCCTGTCCACGAGTGTTGTGCAGATGACTTTCTTCCCAAGAGTGCCAGTTAGTCACCTGGGAAGAGCAGTTTGGGGCGGTTCCTGGAGCCCTGGCACTCAGTAACAGTACTTGGAAGAGAGGCTGGAAGGGTGGTGAGCAAGGAGATGCCCCATGGATGAGCTGATGGATATGGCGAGGTAGTGGGGGTGATGGACCTGGAAGAGGAAAGGTTGAGCCCTGGAATGTGACAGGAAGCTCGGGGATGATGAGGGAGGAGCAGGGCTAAAAGTAGAAAGAGGGGAGAGAGAGGAGCACCTGGAAGATGGAGGGCAGAGAGGGTTGTCTTGGGATATCCCTTGGAATGTTCGTTGTGTGCCCGGCTGGATGGGCAGAGCTGAGGAAGGCCAAGGGGCACGGCCTGGAGGTGCCAGGGATGGCTCCCTGCCCACAGCATCACAAACCTGCCCTACCAACCAGCTCCCTGTCTTGGCACAAGGTGCCCTGTGTGTGTTCACCTCCCAGGAGAGCAGGAATCACCCCACACCCGTCCACCACCAGATCCCTGTGTGGTACAGACCCTGCGGAGGCTCCCAGGAATAACCACAACCCTGCTCCGCTCTCCATCCCCCAGAACGTCCTGCCTTGGCTCCCTTCCCACGGCAGTGGTTGGCAATCAGGCTCCAGTGGCTCCAGCATCTGTCCTGGTGCTGGAGGACATCCTGTGTTGGGTGCAGAGGCCGTGGCAGGTCAAGGCTCTTGGAATCCACCAGCATTATCCCGAGCTGGTCCTGGTGCTCTGCAGATAATCTGGCACGGCAGTTCAGGGGGGACCTGAGGAGCTGGGCTCAGGGTCGTGATCCTCCAAGCAGACTGTGAGGGCATCCTGGCACTGGGACAGGCGATCTGGGGATTAGGAGGCCCTGGGCTGTTAGCTCAGCTCACCAGAGTTGTGTTTGCTCCATCCCCTGCCCGAGGTGTGGCACATCCTCACCTGTGCTTCCAGCCAGACCTTGTTAGTCCCGAGAAGGATCCTGACTTGTTTCCTGCAAAGATTCTCCAGTGTTGTGGGACCATCATGACCTTTTGGGGACCGTCCCACCATGTCCTTGCCTTGGCTCCACCAGCAGCCCCAGCCCCTCAAAGAGGGCAGATGTTGGGTTTTTGGGGAGCTGGGCAGACGAAGCTGTTCCTGACCTTCTGTTAAACCGCGGAGGCGCGCTGGATGCCGCACCCCTGTGCCGCGGCACGAGCGCCAGGCTGACACCACTGTGCATTTTCTCAGCTTTCATCTGGTTATAAATATCCAACGTAACAGGGCTTCCATTGCTTTCTCCAGGAGATTATCCCTGCAGCCGAACCAATCTGATAAGCAAGTATGCAAGGCTATTTATAGCGTTTCAACTGGAAGACAGATCCATGCCTTTTCTTTGTAGATGGTTCTTCACTTGATTAACACATATCTCCGTGTCCTCCTTTTTTGGACCCTTTCTGCTGTGCAGACTGCAGTAAAATGCTGTATTGCAGGGGCTGAGCCAGGCCCTTTGCAGGAGGAATTACGCTGGTTCTGGTGAAGACTTCTCCAGGAGCTTGGCACTGACGTGGCAGCTCCTCAGTCATCCCAGGCGTTTGTCATCCCTGCTATTTTCCCTCTCTGCCCACTGTTTCCTCCCCAACATTTCCCTGCACTGTTCCCCACCTTGGTGGGGCATGCTGAGCTGGGAGTGAAGCTCAGGCTTCCACTTGGCCACCCGCTGCTTTTCCCAAAGACATCTGTTCCCCCCGGATCCCAGATTTGCTTTGGTTGGAGGGGGCCTGGGAATGCTGGTGCTCCGTGGAGGCTCTGCCCTGCCATAATGCACAGAGGGCTTGGATGGGGACAGTGCCAGTCACTCTCCATCAGCCATCGAGGGAATTTAACAGGATTTCAGCACCAAATATGAGCAATTTGGGAGTTGTTACCTGGAGCTTGTTTTCCCTCTGTCCCTGTGTGGTGCAAATGTGTCTGAGGTTGTGTTTTATTGGATGAGGCATTTCTGATTCGTGTTTTTCCACCCCCAAAATCTGGTTTATGGCTGTTATTTAAAGTGGGGACCCCATGCCATTTTTAATGCATGCAGCTACAACCGTGCTGTGAGTATGGAATTAACAACCACCTCATGAGCTTTCCCAACCCTCTCCGTGCCATAGGATCTGCACTTCCCAGATGTTCACGAGTTTATCCTCACAGTTCCAGGGAGGAAACTCTGCCATAGGTGGGGAATGAAACAGAAAATTGCAATTTGCATTTTTTGGAGGTGGCTGCTCACTCTGGGTGACCCTGGATGAGCTGGCAGCTCCTCCCATTGCTGTCGGGATCCTGGTGTTCCAGAGGCACGAGGCAGGAATCTGGCTGCTCCCAGATGCCAGAGCCCAGGCTGCTGCTGACATCTGAGGTGAGACCAGAGCTTGGCTTTGGGACTTTATGGCAGGGCTGGTTTGAAGCCCTCCTGCCTGGTTCAGGCTTTGCTAAGCCCAGCCTTTTCCCAGTGCTGTCCGGGCCCTTCCCAACACCTCAGCACAGCTGGAGTGGATGGATGGAGATTCCACTTCCCAGGTTTGGCTGCCGGGCTCAATAAAACCCCTCCAGTCCAGGTTTTGCTTTGTTTCAGGGAAGATTTAGAGGGATGCATTGCAAAGGAAGAAGGAGCAGCTTGTCTTAGCTGTGTGTGGCATGGCCATGAAATCCCAGCCCGTGATTCTGCTGGGAGCATCCCTTTAGGAATTTCCCACTTGGTTGGCACAGTGTGTGAGACCCCAGGTGAGCCCTCCCAGTGGAAGGTTCTCTGCCCCCAGTTTCACCAGTCTACACTTGAACTCTGCTTCAGCTCCTCCTGTTTCTTCCCACTGAGTCCCACAACACCAGAATTCCCTCTCCTGGTGCGTACTCGGAGAGCCCATTCAGGCAACTCAACATTTAAAGATCTCTTTGAAAGAAAACTGAGTCAAGTCCCTCCTGTGAGCAGAGCCAAGGCAAGGGATTTTGGCAGCTGGGTGTCTCTTCCTCTCCTCCCACCCTTCCTCGCGCTCCTCCCGGCCATTGCCATCTGCTCCTGCCACCACCACAGACCTGCAGCCTCCTTCCTGGGCAGCAGCAACATCTGGCACATCTTGGATGTGTGTGGTGCTTTTTGGCAACCCTTGCAGAGGCAGCCTGGGGAGAAGTTTCCATCCTCCTCTTGGCTAATTTCTGATTATAGTTCAAGCCTTCCATTCCTCCGGCTCATTTTCCTCTCTGCGTGGTCTCCAATTTGCCCACAAGCTTTTGGTGGGCTGGATGTGTCCAGGTGATGTCCCACAGCCCCGCAGCAGCACTTGGTGACATGCACAGCAGCTCCAGGTGCAGGGATGATGTGTCTGGGAGTGTTTGTGTTCACAGTGTCACCATGGCATGAAAACATAGCTGCACCTGGCTGTGTGTGCATCCTGCAGTGCCAGGGATTGTGGAATGGTTTGGCTTGGAAAGGACCTTAAAGCCCATCCAGTCCCACCCCCTGCCATGGGCAAGGACACCTTTCCCTATCCCAGGCTGCTCCAGCCTGGCCTTGGGCACTGCCAGGGATCCAGGGGCAGCCCCAGCTGCTCTGGGCACCC
>JAYDZK010000039.1:1713708-1728487 GCA_034509185.1 Euphonia xanthogaster | reverse complement strand
ATAGGATAGGATAGGATAGGATAGGATAGGATAGGATAGGATAGGATAGGATAGGATAGGATAGGATGGGATGGGATAGGATGGGATAGGATAGCAGTGGGATAGGATTGGATGGGATTCTATTCATGGGATGGAAGGATAGGATAGCAATGGGGCTAGGCAGTGTGAGAACATGGGATGCTGGGCTGCACAATGCCAGCTGCTCCTGCGGGTGTCTGAGGAGGGAGGGGAGCAGCAGCACTGGTGCCTGGAGGAAGCGGCTCCGCAGGGAAGTGGTGTCTGGAGGGAGCAGCGCTGTAAAACATGGAACCTGGAGGAGATGGCTCCACTGCAGCAGCGCTGCCTGCAGGGAAGGCAGCAGCAGGGGGGGCAGCACCTGGAGGCAGCAGCAGCACAGAACATGGCACCTGCAGGACGTGGCACCCTGGGGGACCCGTACCTGGAGGCAGCAGCGCCGTGGGGGACAGTGCTTCCCGGGAATGGCACTGCAGGGAATGGCACCTGGAGGGAGCAGCACCATGGGAGAGCTGTGCCTTTGGGAGTGCACCGTGGGGGACACACCTGGGGGGACACACCTGGGGGGACACAGCTGTGGGGAGTGGTGCTGTGGGGGAGTGGCACCTGTGGAGAACATTGGCACGGCAGGATGGGGCCTGGCAGCAGCTCTGCCATGGGCAGCAGGGAGCAGGACTCCTGGGAATGGTTCCTGGAGGAGCCATGGTGCAGGAGAACGGCACCAGGAATGGTGAAATAGGGAATGGTGCCGACTGCCAGGAGCTGTGGGGTGGGAAGGGAGTCCTTGTCACACAGGGAGGGGGGACAGTGCTGCTGGGAGGTGATGTCATGGGGGCCACCACCCTCAGGGACATCCCAGAGGGGTCTGCAGAGCCCTGAGGGCCAGGAATGGGAGAGGAGACATTTCCAGGTGTCCACAGCACAGTGGCCAGGCTGCCTCTCCTGGGAGCCCTGCCCCTTTCCCTGGCTCAGGACAGACCTCTGGAACCCCTGGCACCCCAGGGTGCAGCGCGGGCCCTGCTCTGTCCCTCTGTCCCCAGGGCCAGCTCAGGTCAGGGCTCTGGGGCTCTGCTTTTGGGGCAGCTGGCTGGAATGAGTTCTCCCCAGGGAGGGAAGAAGGCTCTTTCTGATCCCAGCTTTGGGAAAGCATCTGGTTTTCCTCCCAGCTACTCTCCCCACACTCCCCTTCCCCTTTTCCCCACACCACTGAGCCTCTCCCATCCCTCCTGGCATGCTGTGCTTCCCTCCTCCCCTTCCCTGGGCTTCTCTGCATCCTCTGCCATGCTCTGCTCTGTCACAGCCCCACTGCCTCCCCTCCCAGGGCTGCTCCAGCACTTCCCTCCCTTCCAAGACTTCTCCTGTGCTGCATCATTCATCCCTGCTCTCCCTGCACTGACGCAAGTGGAAGACACAGGAAGACCAAACCAGGCTGGGGATGAAAACCAGGCTGGCATAAAAACGTGCTCGGGGCTGGCTCAGCCTCTGCTTGGAGCTCCCAGGCTTGCAGAGGGTCAGGAAACCTCTGCCCATCTCCTGCAAGAGACGGAAGCACTGCTGGCTGAGGCTGCTGCTTTTGTCTTGCTCCCAAAGTGCCCCAGAGCTGTGCTGGAATCCCCCAGTAAGGTTTTGGAGGAGCCCTGTGGCAGGATGAGCTCCTGCCCTGGGTGGGGAGAGGGGGAGACAGGAATAATTAGCAGCAGCACCAATTTGTGCCTCTTTCCAGAGGAGCCAACCTGGCATCTCTGAGGGTGTCCTGGTGTAAAACCCCAGTGGTGCCCCACAGGAAACCAAAGGGATCCGACTTTTCCTGCCCTGGGTTCATCCCTGAGGAGGAGAGCACCCCGAGGCAGCTGACCAGGGCATGCCAGAGAGAGGCAAAGCTGCAGGAAGGGGGGAGCCAGGAGGATGTGAGGGTTGTGAATGCCCAAGCAGCCACTTCCCTGCCTGGGAAGCACAGGCTGGTGGCCTGGAATAACCAGGATGGGCCAAAGCTCAGGAAAACCCGGCAGCTGCACAAAGCTTTACTTGGTGTGACCAGGACACCCTGATACCGGAGAGGGCATGGCCATCCTCTTCATCCCTGGGAATGTTGTCACATTCCAGGGCCTCAGAGGAACAGAAGTGCATTTTGGGTGGAGGAGGGATGGCAAATCCCGAGTACCCTTTGTGCACCCCGAGGTGAGGGCCTGCCTCCTCACCACCCCACAAAATGGGGGAAAATCCATGGGCAGAATTCCCACCGAGGAGGGATTTGTCTTGTGGCACATCAGAGTCCCTGAGCCACCAGCATGTGCTGGGAATTAGGCCATGGGGTCGTGTTTTCCCTCAGTCCCAGCTATTCAGGAGTTGCACCCTGCCCCGTTCCGGGCTCATGGCACAGAATCCGCTCCACCAGCGAGGGGACAACGCTGGAAAAAGGCTCCAGTGCCAGGAGCAGACAATGGCTAGAGCAGAATAAAAGACCCTGAACACAGCGTTCCTGCTTGATCCTGCCATTCCCAAGCTGCTGCTGGCATGAGGAAATCTCCGTAGCTTTGTTCCCAGCAGAGGTGGATTTTATTTCAGTCCTGCCAGTCCCCTCTGCAGGCTCGGCAAAGCTCCTTCTGCCCCAGGAAGAGGGGATGGCTCCCATCCACTCCCCTGGGGGCACAGAGCAGCAGGGCCTTTCTGCAAGAGGAAAGGACATCCAGGAGGAAAGTTGGTGAGGAAAGGATGGCGATAATTCCTCATGGACACAAGGAAAAGACCACAGAACAGGACCTCAAAGTGCCCAAGCCATTGTGTGGACACTGGAGCATCCTGTGGTCCCGAAAGGAAAACCTGATGGATCCTCTTGGATTCAGATTCCGTTCTCTGCTTCTGCTTGCCCAGAGCAGGGATGGAAACGGAGCCGTTGTGCCTCTGGTTTTGTATCTCACGTGGGAGAGAGAATCGAGGCGATTCCCCAGGAAGCAGGCACTGGTGCATGGCCAGCCCCGAGGACGTGCCCTGCCAAGCTGTGCCGCCCGTGCCACCGCCCGTGCCACCGCCCGTGCCACCGCCGTGTCCCCTGGGCTGCTTTTGTGCTGCTGCTTCTTGTCCCCGCCGTGTGAGCATGGCTGAACCCCGCGCCGCGAGCAGGGCCAGCATCCTCTGGGATGGATCCGGGTGTGGGTCCGTGTGTGTGTGGCTGTGTGTGTGTGTGGCTCTGTGCGTATCCCTGTGTGTGTATCCATGTATGTATCCATGAGTGTATCCCTGTGTGTGTATCCCTGTGTGTATCCCTGTGTGTGTATCCCTGTGTGTGTATCCCTGTGTGTGTATCCATGTATGTATCCATGAGTGTATCCCTGTGTGTATCCATGTGTGTATCCCTGTATCTGTATCCCTGTGTCTGTGTCCATGTGTGTGTGTCCATGTGTGTGTATCCCTGTGTGTATCCCTGTGTGTGTATCCCTGTGTGTATCCATGTGTGTATCCCTGTATCTGTATCCCTGTGTCTGTATCCCTGTGTGTGTGTCCCTGTGTGTGTATCCCTGTGTGTATCCCTGTGTGTATATCCCTGTGTGTATCCCTGTGTGTATCCATGTGTGTATCCCTGTGTGTGTATCCATGTGTGTATCCCTGTGTGTATCCATGTGTCTGTATCCCTGTGTGTGTATCCATGTGTGTGTATCCCTGTGTGTGTATCCATGTGTGTATCCCTGTGTGTATCCCTGTGTGTATCCCTGTGTGTGTCCCTGTCTGTGCACAGCCCCAACCCCTCCATGTGCCCGAGTTTCTGGTGTCACCACCCAGGCAGCTCCCAGCATCCCTGTGTGAGTCCCGCCGGGGCCACAGGGCTCCAGGGAGGATCAGGATGAAGCTGGAGCAAGGGGTGAGGGATGAGCAGCGGTGGCTGAGCAGCCTCCAGGAGGCTGGAGCAGGGCCAGGAGAGGCCGAGGAGGCAGCGGGGACCAGGGGGACAGGGGTGGCAGAGGCTGAAGGGGGTGTGGAGGCCGGGGCTGTGCACTGATGTGACACTGTCGTCCTTTTTCTGCCCCTCATCAGAGTCCCCCGAGCGGAGCAGGCTGTGAAGGGGGGCTGCCATCAGGTATGTCCGTGTGGCTCCCGCCAGGATATCCCAGCTGCCAGGGGGAGCTCCCGTGGGTGCCAGGCATGGAACGTGGGCACAGGCCCCAGCCCCCAGCTGAGGGTTTGGGGAGCATCACTGGGGGCTGGTTTAGGGCAAGATGTGCTCACACTGTGGTTGGCTGCTGACTTCACCCCTTTGTCCATGCCGGTGTCAAGCATTCCCAGCATTGTCTGGAGCCTTCTCCTGTGTCCTGTGTGTGAAAGCTGTGCCAGGGTGACTCGGATGTGTGGCAGTCCCAAACTGGTGGCCAGGGCAGAAACCCCACCCTGGTGCTCTGGTTTGCTTCTTCCCTGGGCTCAGGGAGCACCTGTGGGTCTGCCCTGCTTTTCAGATGAGGGAATTGTGTGGACCAGTGTGTGTCCCGTGGGAAGGGGGTGCCCCACAGGTCTCAGGTTCCCAGAGCTCCTTAGCATCTCCCTCCATCAGTGTGTCAATGCAGAGAGCTCCACAGTGGTGGAGACATGGAGAGGATTTTTGGGAGCCACAGGAGCATCTGGAAGTCCGAGCAGCCTCAAGGTCATGGGCAGCCACTGCTTCCCCCCCAGCACCAGCACGGGGCTGGATCTGCTTGGGGCAGCAGGCAGTGATGTGTCCTGGGGCACTCTGTGGTGTCCCAAATTGGGGCAGAAATCGAGGAATGGCTCCTGACTGGGATGGCTCTGGGAGGGACTGCATGGAAGTGCCGAATTCCAGCCTCAGAAGCCTCGTGACAGGTGCTGCCTGTGCCAAGGACACCTGGCCAAGGCTCAGGGGTGCCTGGGGCAGGGGGTGGCTGCTGGGTGAGGACACCAGTGTGTGAATGGTCTGACTGGTTTGCAGTGTCCCGGCTGTGCCAGGAGCAGGGAGCTGTGGTGCCCTGGGGCGCTGGGCTCCCTTGGGGGCAGGGGTTTGGTGCACAGGGCACCCCTGGCATCTCCATGGGGCACCCCATGGCATCTCCAGCTTCTCTTGGGGTGGCCATGGCTTTGCCTCCATGTGCTCGGGGATTGCAGGCTCCACAGGAGACCAGGACTTCTGGCTGAGCTTGTGGCTCCTGCTGAGGGTGCCAGGGGAGGCTGGAATGTGACCTGGAATGCCCAGTGGGAGCAGGACAGAGATGCCCGAGGATGCTGCCCAGGACACACGGCTGTGCCTCGGGGTTGAGTCCAGGGCAGTTCTGTCTCTGCACAGTGATGCCCGAGGATGCCACAGTGCCCAGTGGGAATTCCTGGAGCTTGGCAGGTCCCAGGTGGTGCCTCACCTTCTGGGATCACAAGCCTGGTGTGGCAGTGCATGTCCTGCTCTGCAAATCCAAGCTGTGGAGCCTCCCTGTGCAATCCTGGTCTCCAGAGGGGCCTGGGGAGCTCTGCCCTGTGCTCTGCCTCCTGTTTCTCTGTGGCTTTGGGTTTCCCTCCCAGCTCTGCTTTGCTCCCGTTTTTTTGTCTGTGGGTCCGGCTCCTCGGCTGTCTGTGGGTCTAGCTCTTGGGGTGTCCATGGGTCCGTCTCCCAGGGTGTCCGTGAGTCCGGCTGTCTGTCCCAGCATGGGTAGGATGGAGATGTCCAATCCCTGCTGCTCATCCCCGCATCCCGAGAGGGAGGTCCCAAGGTGGGGTTCCCAAGGTGGGGCTCCTGAGGAAGGGTTCCCAAGGTGGGGTTCCTGAGGAAGGGTTCCTGAGGAAGGGTTCCCAAGGTGGGGTTCCTGAGGAAGGGTTCCTGAGGAAGGGTTCCCAAGGTGGGGTTCCTGAAGCAGGGTTGCTGAGGCAGGGTTCCCAATGCAGGGTTCCCAATGCAGGGCTCCTGAGGCGAGGTTCCCGAGGCAGGGTTCCCAATGCAGGGTTCCCAAGGCAGGGCTCCTGAGGCGGGGTTCCCGAGGCAGGGTTCCCAATGCAGGGTTCCCAAGGCAGGGCTCCTGAGGCGGGGTTCCCGAGGCCAGGTTCCCGAGCCGGGGTTCCCAGGGGTAACACCGCTGTCCCTTGTTCCCCACAGATCTCCGGCCTCTGCCCGATGTAGCCATGACTGGGACCTGCACCCGGGAGTGCACAGAGTTCGGCCACTCCGACACCTGCTGGATGCCTGGCCAGTCCTCCCCCAGCCGCAGGCCCAAGAACGCCCTCAAACTCTCCACTTTTGTGCCTTACCAAGACAGAGGGAGTCAAGAGCAAGTCGGGAACGGCAGCCCCAGACTGTCGGAAGAGCGCAGCACCAAAATGGCCAACCTCCGCCTGCTCCCCACGTACAGTGCCTTCTCCAATAGTAGCCATGAGCCCTGCAAGGACTCTCCCATGGAGGAAATTCCTCTCACCCAGACCTCGGACTTCCAGCCAGCCACCACCCCCTCGGCCCAGACCACCAAGAGGGAGATCTACCTGTGAGGCTGGGCGCGAGGGGCAGGGAGCTGAGGCCAGAGGAACATTTTCCACTTTCGATGCTTTATGGCTCCGGCCGCTTCTCCAGGCAGGGGGCTCTGCGGGGAGCAGGGCAGGGCGAGGCAGGGATGAGAGGAGCGCCTTTTTAACCCCCTGTTGCCCGAGGCTGGGGGTGGGTGGGGAGGGTGAAAAGCATCCCGACCCCGATTGCCGAGCATCCCGAACTGCTGCCGGGGAGGGCTGGGCAGGCTCCTGGTGCGGAGGGCACGGAGAAGGGAGAGAAGGGCTTACGTACCAAAGGTCCACGCAGAGCTGGTGGAGTTCCTGGGGCATAGGACGAGGAGTGTCCCCGAGCACGGGGAGCCAGCTGCCTGTCTCTTTGCTGTAGACTCCTGTAAATACGAATCTTATAGGAATGACATTCAAGTCCTGCCTGATCGCAACTTTTTATTGTCCTTGAAACAAACAAATGAAAAAAGACATTTAAAGAGAAAACAAAACAAAACAAAATGAGAAAAGAAAAAAAAGCAGACAAAAAGAAAAAAGAGGAAAAACAAAGAAAAAAAAGAGAAAACAAAAAAAAAACAAACCACAGGGAGCAAGTTCCAGCTTTGAATGGTTTCCTGCGTGGAAGAGCCCCTGGGAGCACAGCGTCCGGCCCGCACTCGTGTTCTATATTGTAAATAGAGATGTGATCAGTCCCTGAAACAGCAGCTGGGGAGCTGGAGGAGAGGGGCAGCATCCTGGCCGGACTGTAGGGACTTTGCTGTTTTTCAGCCTGGATCTCTTTCTGAACGTTGTCACTGTGCCCACAAGCTGCAGGGTCCCTAGGGACTGCCCGGTGCCATAGGTGGGGGCTGCTTTGGGGGTAGGGGGGGGGATCCCGGTGGTGGCCCTGCGCCTGGCGGGTGGAGGAGGGGTGGGGAAGCCCCCAGACAAGGGACCGGCTGGGTCCGGGGAGGGGATGTCCCCAGCAAGGGACCGGCTGGGTCCGGAGAAGCCCTCAGTCCGCCTCTGCCGGCAGGGAGGTCGCCAGCGGCTCCGGCTCTCAGCCCATCGCCTCGGGCCTCCTCGGGGCAGGGGATGCCCCCGAGGCCAGGCTGCGCCGTGCCCTCGACCTCCGTCCCGTCCGCCTGTAAAGCCACCATTGCCTTTGTGAGGAGGAGCTTTGTCTCAGGGTCACACCGGGGGCCGCCGAGCCCCTGCCCGCTGGACTCCGCTGCCCTTAGGCCACAGGGCCACTCTCACGGGGTCCAGCTTTCTCTTCCATTGTCAAAGGTCCACCGGTCTCCTCGGCAGGTTCCTGCTGCCCCGGCGTCCTCGGCTCCTGTGCAGGGTCAGAGGAGCCCCTGCCCCTCACAGGGCTTCCTGAGGGGGCCCCCTGCCTCTGTCGCTGCTCCCTTGGCAGCCGGGGCACAGCCCTGGTTTTGGGGTGCACCCCTGGCCGGAGGGGTCCGGGCGACTCGCGCCTCATTCCTGGGTAGCCCTTCCCCTCCGGGCCGCGGGAGGGGCCGTGCTGCACCCTTGTGCTTCCCGTCTCCAGCTCTGGCACCTTCCCGAGGGAGCGAGGCCGGCAGGACGGCTCTCCAGTGGCGAGCGCCCGGTCCGTGCCCGCGGGGCTGCCGCGGGGCTCGGGGGCACAGGGACCCCGCAGGGCTGGGGCAGGCCTGCCCTGCCATAGCTGTAGTGCCTGTCGGGCCCCCCTGCCCAGCCTCTCCCCCCAGCACCCCGCTCTGAGCAGCTCCTCTCCCCCCATGGGGCCGTGGCAGACGCAGCCGCCTCCCCGCGCGGCTCCCCGAGGGGACACGGAGCCAGCCCAGCCCGGGGCACAGAGCAAGGGCGGCAGAAGGCGCCTGCTCGCACCCGCTGCCCCGCGTCCCTGGCGCCCCTCGTGCCCCAGCCCTGCCTTCCCCGGGTGGCACCGCTGCCGCCCCGCACGGCCCGCGGCCCCCGCACCGGCGGTGCCAGCCGGAGGAGGCAGGATCCTCCTCTGGCCTCCCGCTGCTGCTCCCGCCCGGCCGGGGCCCCGGAGCGGCCGGGATGCTCCCGGTGGGGCTCAGCCGCCCGCCCCGCCCGGCCGGGATTCCTGCTCTGCCCTGCGGGGCCGCGTTCCCCCGCTCTGGCTGCCTGAGCAGGTGCCGCTCCTGACCTTGTTTTTATTGTAGCTCTGTAGTTTCAGGGCCAAACTGGGCAGAATGTGCAATTTGGCCGCGCTGGCCACGATCTTTGACTCCACTGCCAACTCGGCTGCTCACGCCTCCCCTGGGCCCAGGCAGTGGCGGCGTCCAGTGCCCCTCTCGGGGACCCCCGGGGAGCCACATCCGAGGGGGGCTCGTCCAAGACCACCTCATCCCGGCGGGGGGGCTCCCTACCCTGTGCTGGGGTCTCCAGAGCGATCCCGAGGCTGGAATTCCTGTGGCTGGAATTGCTGTGCTGTCTCCTGGAGCACCTGGCGAGGTCCTCAGTGCGAGCAGGGTGCGGAGGGAGGGGGGAGTGCAGGGGGGTCCCCGGGGGATGGGGGTGGGGATGGGTCCTGGGGGGGTGCACAGAGGGCTGCTGGGGGTTTGAAGGGGAGCACGGTGGGGCCAGGCTTGGGTGTCTGGGGCTGCAGAGGGCTTGGGGGTCTCGGGGCACCGGGTGGGTGTGCGGGGAAGGCCAGAGAGGGGGCTTGGGGGACCGGGGCCTCAGCGGGGTGCCAGGGGTGCAGGGGGATGGGTCCCTGGGGAGGAGAGGGTGCCGGCCATCAGTCCCGGGAGAGGGGTTTGAGGGGATTTTTCCCGCGGGGAAGCTGCCAGTGCCACTGGGGATCAGTCCTGGGGGAGGGCGAGGAAGAGGTGCTGTGGGAAGAAGCTCATTTGCACAATTATAAGCCAGAAGGATAAAGCCTCTGTGCACGTGGGGGGAGGACAGCTCCCCACGGGCTCCAGTCCAGACAAGCACAGGGAGGAGGAGGGTTCACTGTATCTCACACTGCACTAGGACAAGCCAGGGGGAAAACCAAAGGTGGGAGCCAGGGAGCAGGCGGGCTGCGTGGGAAGGATCTAAGCGACCCCTTTGTAGCTCTTCAGTGTTGGTTCTATTTATACGAGATTTCATTTCCTTGCTTGTGATGCCTTGTTTTTTGTACAGTTTTATGTACATGCAGGTGTAGCTTTTCTAAAGGAGAAATCCTATGGCAGAGTAAAGTCCCCCCACTATTTTTCAGATGGTGCCCTATGTCTAAGGCGACGCCTCTTGCTAAGGTTGTACTGCTCAATGTGTGATGCATTTCCCTGTGCGGGGAAGCCTCTGGGCCTTGGGCTTGGTTTTCCCCGGGCGCTGTGAGCACAATTGATTCCCTTGTAACTCTTTCTGTTCGGAGCCGTGAGCATGACACCGTCGTGATGCCCCTTTCTTTCCGTTCTCCCCTGTTCCCTTCGTTCGTTTGCTGAGCTGTCAAGATGACCAACTCCATTGTAATTAGCCCTTCCTAAAGCTTTACAATAAAAGTGTGAAAACCCGGCTGCTTCTGGGCCTGGCTGCTCCTTCCCACGCCTCCCTCTGAGCACCCTCAGGGGAAGAAAGAGCTGGGGAGGCTTTGGGATCTGCCTGCCTCCCTGCCCTGCTCTTGGCTCCCTGTTTGCCAGCTCGAGGGTTGTTCCTTGTCCTTGTTCCTGCACGAGGACAAGGAGGATGAGCCCCCAGAGCACTGTCCCACAGACCAGACTCCTGCAAGGCCAGGTTGGACGGGGTTTAGTTCATCCTGCTCCAGTGGGAGGTGTCCCTGCCCATGGCAGGGGGTTGGAGCTGGAGGAGCTTTCGGGCCCCTTCCAACCCAAGCCATTCCATGATTCTGTGATTGATTATAAGATTGAAACCCAAATATTTCATTGAAAAAACACCTCCAGCCCCGAGGCTGCCTGCACCTGTCACCAGGCAAGGTGGGAATCAGGGAAAGTCTCATCAGAGCTCTCTGGACCCCCTCCCATCTCCACCACTGCTCCTTGGAGACTTGCTCAATTTCGCCATCTCCTTTCCCAGGCATGGCTGGGGGTTTGGGAGTATTTCAGACCCTTTGGAAACATCTGGGCCACTCCAAACCAGGGCACATTTGTGGCTGTTCCCACCCCGGCTCCTCCAGCCCTGGCTGTGGGGTTTCCCTGCCTGCCTTTGCACAGGATCCCGATGATCCCAGGAGGTTTCCTGGCTCGGGGCAGGGCTGCTCCCCTCTCTGGTGGGTTCCATACAGCGGTGGCACATCTGGGCTGTGCTGGGCTCACACACAGCCTTGCACCTCTCCCTGCTCAGCTCGGGGCTCGCTGTGGTTGGACCACCAGGCAAAGGCTCCTTCCCAGCCTGGAAGACTCCAGGAAGGAGGAGTTCCCACGTGGAGACGAAGCTCAGCCTCCCCTCTCCTTGCAGGGACTCCTTGTGAGCCATCCCCTCCCCAGGACTCTGCAGGGGGGGAGAGGGGATCGGTGCCCCCATTCCCGAGGGGCTGCCCCTCGTGCTGGGGCCTGGGGGGCTCTCAGCTGCCCCTCAGGGCAGGCCCAGACCAGCTGGGAGCAGGGATGTGTCCCCAGGGACCCTGGCTGCCCTTTGCTGCCATCCCAAGGAAAGAGGGTCTGGATGCTGAGGGAGGTCCCAGGCTGGCACAGAGGGCAGAGCTGCCTCCAGGACAGGTGACCAAAGGGTGTTTTCCTAAGCAGAGACAGTCCCAGGCTCTCCCTGTCCATCCTTGTCATTCCATGCCTTCACACTCCCTCCTCCTTTAGCCATCCCAGGATATCCAGACCCCTCCCTGAGGCCATCTGTGCCTCCTTCCCCTCTCTGCCGGCCCTGTCCCACCCATCCCATCCACCCCCTGCCCTCCTTGTTCCCTCCTGGCCGCTCCTCCCCGTTCCTGTGCTCTCCCCTCACCCCACATCGGCACACGAAGCCTTCCCCTCCTCCGGCAGAGCCCCGAGCTCGCATCCAGCCGGGCTGGAGCCCTCTGGTTTCCATGGCAGCACACATCAATTACCGGCTGCGAGGGGCTGCGGAGGCTGCGGCTGCTGCGGCTGCCCGGCTCGGCCGGGGGGCTTGGGCACAGGGATAGGCACAGGGACCCCAGCAGCACCCTCACCATGGGAATTGGTGCCCAGGGAGCCCTGCAGGGAATGGGCACAGGGATGGGCACAGGGACCCCAGCAGCAGCACCCTCAGGATGGGAATTGGTGCCCAGGGAGCCCTGCAGGGGGTGGGAACAGGGATCTTGCACCCCAGGACTGTCCCAGCTGCCTGGGCTCCATGGATGGGCTGATGTGACCTCACTGTCCCTGCCCAGTCCCGGGGGATTCATTCCTGGCTGGAGGTGGAGGAGGTGGGAGCCCCTGACCATCCCTGAGGGGTGGGGTGGCTGCTGGGGACAGCTGTGACAGGGCTGGGCTGGGCTCTGCCAAAGCTCTGCTGTGACCTGGCTTTTCCAGGTACCTCTGGTTTAATTGGGTCCTGGCTTACAGCAGGAGCTGGGAGAGTGCCAGGCCAGGGACATCCATTTTGATGGGAAATTTAATTCCTGTGCCTCCCCAGGGCCTGACCTGCAGCCCCAGCTGTCCAGCTGCTTGCACAGGCCTGGCAGGGTCATTTCCAGGCCTTGCATGGTAATGGGGATGAGGTTTGGGATCTCTTGCTGGCTCCAGCAGTGCAGTGGCACCATTTCCTCCTGAGGGCTTTCCCAGCAGGACTTGGCTCAGCCCTAAGCACTGGGAGGTTTAAAGCTGGATTTTCAGTAGCCACAGGACCACAGAAGCACAGAAGGGTTTGGGTTGGAAGGGACCTTGGAGATCACCCAGTGCCACCCTGCCATGGCAGGGACACCTCCCACTGTCCCAGGCTGCTCCAGCCCCAGTGTCCAGCCTGGCACTGCCAGGGATCCAGGGGCAGCCACAGCTGCTCTGGGCATCTTATTCCATGTCCCACCTGATCAGGGGAGGGGAAGGAGCTCTGATCCCAGCTAAATCCACATCCTTGGGTGCTCCCTGTGGCCATGAGTCCCTCCAGCTACGCTTTTGCTGTACACAGGAAACTGATTCCTTTTATCTGCTTTCACTGGGAGCCTTCTGCCTTCCTGCTCTGGCACTTCCCTTCCCACTTGGAGAGAAGGGGAAAGGGGCACAGGGCTCTTCATGGCACCTGTGATGGGCAGGTACCTGCACCACATCCCAGCAGCATCTCCTCCCCACACACAGGGACCCCAGCCCTGGAACCAGGAATGGTTGGGGCTGGGTTGGAAGGGAAATTAAATCCCATCTAGTGCCACCCCTGCCATGGCAGGGACACCTCCCACTGTCCCAGGTGCTCCCAGTCCCAGTGCCCAGCCTGGCCTTTGGCACTGCCAGGGATCCAGGGGCAGCCCCAGCTGCTCTGGGCACCCTCAGGGCCTCACCCCCACCCCCATCTGTGCTTGCCCAGGTTCCTCCCTCCCACGGCAATGGGCATTTCTGGCAGCTGGACACAGGGAGCCAGGTGGGATCTGATCTCTCCTCACTGCATCCTTAAAGAATTTGAAAGGTGCTGAGGTGGTTCCTGGGCCAAGCAACTCCGGAGCGAGCCAGCAGAGCCCTGCCCAGAGCTGCCTGAGCAGGGAGGGCCCAGCAGGGAGGATTCTTCCTTGGATGAGCAACGGGACAGCTCTTTCTGCTGTGCTGATGGCCACAAATCCCCCCTGGCACAGCAGCAGGGCTCTGGATCACCGCTGAGCCAGCCCAGCGCTCAGGGTAGAGGTTCCAAAAGAACAGAAAAGCTGACACCACTCTTTTTTTTTTTTTTTTTTTTAATCACGAAATGTGTTTAAATCCACGATTCCCACAGGCAGGCAGCTGGGAAGGCTCCAGAGCAGGACCATGGAGAGGGCAGGGCGGGGCTGGGCACAGCCCGCGGTGCCGGAGCAGCGGCTCGGGGCAGCCGCTCGCTCCTTCCCCGCTGGCTCGGGGGGTGCCCGGCCCGCACAGCCCTGCCCGGCTCTCCGGTAATAGGATGAGCGAGAGACAAGCCCGCCGTGGCCCCGGAGCCTGGCCCTGCATATGTTGCGGTGGCCTCTGGGGGAGATTGGATATTGTGCTCCAGGAGAAGCCCCTGTAATCGCCCGCAGGATGATTGGGATTTGCAGCAGCTCAGAGGAGCAGGGGGGCCCAGCCCCAGGCAGTTTGCTCGGTGTCCCTGCTTGTCTGGCACTCTGATGAAGGGGATTAGGAGATTTAGAGGCAGCCCAGCCTCCTCCCTGGGGGCTCTGGAGCCCAGCAGAACGCTCGGCTCCGTTTATTCCCACTGCAGACGGATGTGGACAAGGCTGGGGTGCTGCTGCCAGCAGCTGGGCAGGGGCAGGGGCTCTGCTCCTCTGCCAGCGGGGAACTGTCCTCTTCCAACACCGGGAGAGTCTCCATGGCCAGCTGTTCACCCCAGGATGCTGTCCCTGTCCCCTCATCCCCAGAGCTCTCACCCCACCCTGTCCCCATCCCTGCCCTGCTCCCAGCCCCTCCCAGTGCCAGCTCCCCCTTTATCCCAGTACGAAGGCCCAGGCTGGCCTGGCACCAGGATTTCACCCCACCTGGAGGCACGGCTGCCCGGACCGGGCTCTCCTGCCCATCCACCCGAGCAGAGGCTGGCCCGGAGCACAGCCCCGCTCTGCCGGGGGCGGGCAGCGCCCCGGGGCTCAGCGCCAGCAGCCCTGATGGGATTAACGGGAACAACGGGAGCCGCGCTCTGCCCCATGGACAGGGAGCTGTGCCTGCCCCTCCTCGCTCCCCCTGCCCGTCCCCCAGCAGGTGCCAATCACATCCCAGCTCCCGCATTCCTGGGGAAAGGCAGCTTTGGAAAACCGGGAATTACTTCCTGAGCCCATCTCACCACTCTGATCTCACACGGACCCAGCTGAGACCACCTGCACTCCTAAAATATCCCCACACTGCAAGGTTTGACTCCAGAGAAAGACGATTCTTTCCCAAACCCTTTAAAAATGAGGTTTTAAAAGAGGTTGGACATGCAGGCCCTGCTCAGCTCCCTGTTTGCAGCAGCCTTGTCACAGCTCCAGCACTGCAGGGACACTTTGGCTTTCTGGGAAGCACAGGAAGGATCCCACAGGAAAACCATCAGGCCCAGTGATTAATTAGTGTTGTAATGACATCGAGGAATCCCCCAGAACCCACTGTGGTGTTACCATGCGAGCACAGGGCAGAGGTTTCTGTTCCTCTGGCGCTGCCACACCTGGGATTGGGCAGGAATTGTTCCCTGGCAGGGTGGGCAGGCCCTGGCACAGGGTGCCCAGAGCAGCTGGGGCTGCCCCTGG
>JAYDZK010000039.1:1628776-1638966 GCA_034509185.1 Euphonia xanthogaster | reverse complement strand
TGGTGGCCCAGGCCCTCAGCCAAAGTGTTCAGATGGCAGCTGAGCCCCTGCTGGGAGTCCTCCTTAACCCAGCAAGGCCTTGTTTAGCTCTGGAAAAGCAGCTGGAGGATCTCCAGGAGGGATTTCACTACCCAGTGACGGGGGACTGGGTTGGATGGACCCCAGTCCTGCAGCCTGGAACACAGGGAATGCTGGATCCAGCCCCAGTCCTGCAGCCTGGATGAGATGGAACACAGGGAATGCTGGATCCAGCCCCAGTCCTGCAGCCTGGAACACAGGGAATGCTGGATACAGCACCAGTCCTGCAGCCTAAGCCTGAAGTCCCCTGGGGTGACTTCCTACTCAAACAGGGTCAGTGTTGGAGGCACCTCTGGCTCTTGGCTCTCCTTTCCTCCTGCTGGTCCTTGTCTGGGGTGGGGGAGTGCCCAAGCCCCAGAAATCCCATTTTTGGGTCACACCTCCAATTCCTGGTTCAGGGGAGCTCCCAAGCCCCAGAAATCCCAGTTTTGGGTCACGCCTCACTCCCAAGCTCCCTGCCAGGAGCCCAAGGACAAGCTCCCAGCTCCAGGCAGTGCCGGCACAGGCACCCACCCGCACCCAGTGCGGCTGCATCTTCTCCTTGCTCCCCGACGCGCCGGTCCCAGCCAGCCCTGGGGTCCCCATGCCTCCCATCCTGTCTCCAGCCCGGATCCGCAGGGATGGAGCCGCGGGAGGAGGCGGCCCCAGGCAGGCGGGGGAGGTGTCGCGCACCTCGGGCGCGCCGGGCTCGCTGCGCCCGGGACAGAGGCGCTGCCGGCGCTGGATGGGAGCCAGAGCCGCGCCGCCGCTGCAGCCCATCAGCAGGGATCGAGCCCAGTGCTCCCTGTTTGGGATAACCGATGGGAGCAGGCCGGAGGGAGGCAGCAGGAAGCCCCAGGAAGGAGGTTTGTGCTCTGCTGCTGTGGGGGAGTGCACTCCCAGCTGTTCCTCGCCGGTTCTCTGTGTTATCTCCTTCCCTCCCGCTCCTGAGCGATGGCCCAGGCAGAGCAGGAAGCAGCTGGGGCCTGGATTACCTGGGACAATTCCGTGCCCTGACAAAGCTCTGGAAGGAGCAGGAAGGAAGCAGCACAATGGCCCGAGGCAGGAGGAAGGGTCCGTGCAGGAAGGCACCCCTCCCTCCTTCCCATCCCTGCCGTGTCTGGGGAGCATCCCTTCCCTTGGATGCTGGGGAGGAGGGGATGGGAACCTCCTGCTCCTCCTGCTCCTCATTTCCCTGTGCTCCAGGTGCTGCAGGATTCCAGCCCTGGAAGCACAGGTGGGCAGCCCGGCCTCGGGGCTCCCCAGGGAGATGCTGTTCCATGAGCTGATCCTGCAGGAAGCTCCTTGCTGGGAGAGATGCTGCTCACTCCCAGCAATGTAAAAGGTTTATTAAACCTTATCAAAAACAACAGCAAGAGAAAATATCACAGCCCCAGGAGCAGAGGATTTTCCCCATCGTGTGCTCACCCACACCATGGAGGTTTCCCCTTTTAACCCTTTAGCCCCCCCACAGTTCTGTCCATCGGCTCCTCCTTCCCTGCCCAGGGGTGCAGATCCCTTCCTGACACCTTGACTGGGGGTCAGGAGCTGCCACAGTAACGAGTGACCCTCCCAAATGTCCCAAACCCAGGGCACCCCTGATAGAAACACAAGGGGGGTAAAACACAGCTCTAAATCTATAAAACTCCTCCTGACATCTCTCCAGGATATTTGCCTTTGAACTGTGACAGTCAGCCACGGCACTGCTCGTCTGTCACACTGGGAGAGGCTCAGGTGTGGTGTTTGCTGGGTCCCC
The DNA here is from genome assembly GCA_034509185.1 of Euphonia xanthogaster. Taxonomy (NCBI): domain Eukaryota; kingdom Metazoa; phylum Chordata; class Aves; order Passeriformes; family Fringillidae; genus Euphonia; species Euphonia xanthogaster. The sequence goes on along the minus strand of JAYDZK010000039.1, from coordinate 1,637,153 downwards.
AGGACGAAGGAGGAATTGAGAATCTGACTTCATGTTTTTAGAAGGTGAATTTATTATTTTATGATATTATATTAAAGAATCCTATACTAAAACTATACGAAAGAATAAAGATGCAAACAGAAAGCTTAACAAGATACTAATTAAAAACTGGTGACTGCTTCCAGAGTCCTGACACAGCTGGACAGTGACTGGTCATTAAGTAAAAACATGAAACCAATCAAACAGCCACCTGCTAGATAAACAACCTCCAACCACATTCCAAAGCAGCCAAACACAGGAAAAGCAATCAGATATTTATTGTTTTTATCTTCCTCTGAGGTTTCTCAGCTTCCCAGGAAAAAAAATCCTGACAAAGAAATTTTCCCAGAAAATATGACAGTGACCCTCAGGAGCGAGTGGTGGAGGTGCCCCGTGTGTGGAGTGGCAGTGCCATACAGGTGGCACTGTCCCCTCTGTGCCACTCTGCCGTGAAGGGTGGGGGAAGCACAAAGCAGGATAAGCACCAGGGGACGTTTGGATTGGGTATTAGGAACAATTTCCTCTCCAAAGGATTTGTCCAGCACTGGAACGGGCTGCCCAGGGATTTAAAGGGAGTGTGGATGTGGCACTTGGGGACATGGTCAGTGGTGGCCTTGTGTGGGGGTCAGGTGCTGCCACAGTAACGAGTGACCCTCCCAAATGTCCCAAACCCAGGGCACCCCAATAACAACACAAGGGGGGGTAAAACACAGCTCTAAATCTATAAAACTTCCCCTGACATATATATATATATAATATTTAATTATGAGAGTCAGCCATGGTGTTACTCATCTGTCACAAACTCTTCCCTGGCACTTCCCAGCTGCAGCTGGCAGCTGAGCCAAGGGCTGTAGGCATCCTGGCTGTTCCTGGAGCAGGATCCCAGGGGGAGATGGAGGTGCCGATAGGACAGAGCCCAGGTGAGGGCAGGGTGTCTCAGCCAGCAGAGAACAATGCTCACATATCTCGGATCAACAGAGCTCTGAGCTCAGGAATAACCCCCCGGGACTTGCAGGGAATGTGGAGCCTTCCTGGCCCTGCTCCTGTTCCCGGGGAGGGCTCTGAGGCTCATCTTGTGGGAGATGCCACTTGCAGGTCACCCAAGCTTCCTCTGGAGCTGCGTGTGCAGAGCGAGGCGAGGCAAGGGAGAGTTATCTCCTGCCAGAGTAATTACTCCTTGTTTTCCCAGATAATGCTCGGGGAATTTGAATATGGCCATTTTTCCTGCTCCTGCTGCAGCTCTGAAGATTGTGCTGCTGTCATCTGTGAGTTCTTATCACTTATCTCTGCTCTTTTATCTTTGCCACTCATTTCAATGTGTTTAAGGCTCCTGCAGAGCCTTGTCTCTGCTCCAGGGAGCCTCTGCACAGCTCCCAGGAGCTGTGGGCCCCTGACGGGTCTCAGCGGCCACTCCAAGGTGCCAAAACTCTGCCCTGAACCTGGAATGTGCTCCAAGACCTTCAGCAACTTTCTCATCCGACAGGAAATAGCCTCGATCCTTCCTCTCCGGGTTTTCCCTGCGGGATTTGCTCTCCGGGCTCTGGCAGCTGAGCTTTGCACCAGGCAGGCCCTGGGTGCTGCTGTGCCTGGCACCTGGTGTCGGAGCTCTGCTGGCCCTGGGAGCTGCAGAAGAGCCTTTGGAGGGGCTGGGGATCAGCCCAGGGCGTTTGTGGGCAGGAGAGGGAAAGGTGGGACTGTGGGGGGCTGGCAAAGGGGGCCGAGCCCACCTGAGAGTCCCAGGCAGCTGCAGCTCCAGAGGCGGCTCCAGCCCCATTCCCTGCCCTGTCCCACTCCACCCCTGAACCTCTGCATAAAGAACACCTTCACCCTCTGGAATTTGTTCCCTTTTTCTGAGGGCTGGGGTCAGTGCTGCCTGGGGGTCTGAGGGGAGGCCCGGCTGGAGAATTCCATGGGTAACCCCCCTTGCCATCAGGGGATGCAGATCCAGGCTCTGCCCCCCCCTGGAGAGCTCCAGGACATCTCTCCCCGAGCTCTGGGGGGCTCTCCCAGCACAGGCTCCCTGTGTCAGGTGGGATTTCTCAGCGGGGAGCCGGGAGCAGCTCCTGTGGAGCGGGATCATTACCCACACGTCCCACTAACACACAAAGCCTGCCTCACCAGTGCTCCCAGTATGCCAGCGGGGCTGGGGGCTGCAGCCCACGCAGGGAAGGGATTGGAGCACACTCTGGCTTCGGAGCAGGATGCTCCATCCCTCCTTCAAATTAAAAAAATCTCCTGTGCATCCATCTCCTCGGCCACGGGAGGCATTTCCCAGCCGCCATCACGGATTTGGAGCTGGGACCCGGGAGATAAAATAATTTACTAATTGGAAGTGGCACCAAACATTTTGCCTCTTGCCCTGGCTGTGATCCCGGGGGCAAGTGGCTGGCAGCTCTCCAGGAGACAAAGCCAAGGCAGCGCCGAGGTGGCCGGGGTGCCACTCCGGGAGCCCCACCCCGTTTGTCCCCAGCACTCTGTCACCTTTAATTACACCCAGAGACGCCATCAAAGGCAGAGCCGGGTGCGAGGCTGAGGAGGAGTGACAGGGCTGGTGCAGAGGAATTTCACACAGCAGCCCAGGCATTTTCTAGCTCACTGACTCGTTTCCCCTGTTTTCTTTCTTTTTTTTTCGATGGCTTTGCACTTGGCAGCCCTGGGCAGGCTCGGGGAGAGCTCGGCTTCCTCCAGAGCCAGGAGAAGCCAAAACTCTTCATTCACTCATCTCCCATTCATTCCCTCCACACCTGTGCATTCACCAGGATGCTCCTCTGGGCTCGGAGCTGTGCCCACAACAGCCTGGTGGCACCGGGTCCCTGCTCTCAGGTGGTGGCACTGGGGGACTCCCAGGTGGTGGCCCCAGGCCAGCGTGGCAGCCCTGGGCACCCGGGGGTGACACCTTGAGCTGGGGCTGCCTTCTTGCAGCTGGACAACATCTGGCACTGTCACCACCATCCTGCCCGTGTGTCCCCACAGGGATGGCATGGATCCCTGGGATCCCTGAACACCCTCTGATCCCTGAGCTCCCAGTCAGGATCCCTGTGATCCCTGAACACCCTCTGATCCCTGAGCTCCCAATCAGGATCCCCCTGATCGCTGAACACCCTCTGATCCCTGAACACCCTCTGATCCCTGAGCTCCCAGTGAGGATCCCTCTGATCCCTCAATTCCCAGCCAGGACCTGCACAAACCTCATCATCTGAGCAGTGGCCTCGAGGCTGTTGCTCTGTAGGTCCAGGGTCTGCCTGGAAAAACCAGCTGTGCCCCGTTTTCCAGACATTTCTGGGAACCTGCTCCAAAGGTGGAGCCCCACGACCCATCCTGTGGGATCCTCAGCTCAGGGAAGGGCAGGATGGGGACGAGCAGGAGAGGAAGGAACGAGTGGTAGAGCAAGGGGAGGCTGTGCCAGCAGGGATGAAGTCAGGAAGCCCCCTGGGACCTGCCCTGGGACAAGGGGACACCTCCCACCTCCCACTGCCTGCAGGAGCCAGGGCTGGAATGTGGGGGCAGCTCTTGGAAGTGCAGAGCAGGAGCACAGCCAGCTCTGGATCCCAGAAGCATCCAGATGAATGGGCAGGAACTGATCCCAGCAATTCCCCCTGCCCAGGAGGCAGAACTCCTGCCCTGGGCAGAGACCAGAGGGGCTGTGGAGCGACCCTCCCTGGGGATATTCCAGATATCCCTGGGATATGGGACAGCCCTGCTGGAGCAGGGAGGTGGCCCCAGGTGAGCCCCTCCCAGCCTGCCCCAGTCTGGGACTCCCTGATCCCCTAATTTCCCACTCCCTGACTGAGCACAGCAAAGACACCAGTGGGGTTTGTGGCTCTGTGACATCCCCAGCACAGCAAGACAGGCAGAGGCTCAAAATCCCTCAGAGGCTTCCCCCAGCCTGGTGCTGGCCTGGTGCACACAGCACCAGGGGGAGCTCAGCAGAACTGGGGCCCTGCCCTGCCACTGACACATTTCATGGAAATCCTTTCGCCAGGGTTTTTCTCCTGAGAAGCTGAGAGGCCTCAGAAATGAAATGTAAACAAGGATTATCTGATTGCTTGGAATGTGGTCTGGAGATGGTTTACCAACAGGTGCATCTTTGATTGGTTGCATGTGAATTGTTTTTAATTAAGGCCAGTGACAGCCAGCTGTGTTGGACTCTCTGGTCAGTCACAAGATTTTGTTATTCATTCCTTTCCAGCCTTCTGATGTCTCCTTTCTGTTTCTTTAGTATAGTTTTAGCATAGCATTTTAAATATAATAGAATATCATGAAATAATCAATCAGCCTTCTGAAAGATGGAGTCAAGATTCTCATCTCTCCCCTCATCCTGGGGACCCTCAAACACCACCACACTGCCCTGCCCCGTGCAGCCTCTGCGCCGGCCGGGGCTCGCAGCCGCTCCCGCTGGATGAAGCCTTGTCTGAAGTTGCCATCTAGGGGCACAGCCTGCCGGGGAGGGGAGGAACCGAGCACACCAAACGCCTCCAGCGGCTTTGTGCTTCCAGAGACGCGGCTGCCGCACAAACAGCGACAAAAAATGGAAATAAAGCGACTTAAAGCGCCCCAAAGGCAGCTCGGGAATGACAAACACATGGCTCGGAGAGCCAGACAGCAGAGAGGGACCCGCGTGTGTATAAACTGCGAGAGACGCGCTGGTGGTGCAAGGGGGGAGCTCCGGGCAGGGATTTCCCCCAGGAGAGGATTTAGGGTCCAATCCTGGGAAATATTTGAATGTTGAGATAGAAACCGCTCTGAGCTGTCTGCTGGGATCTGCTCGGGGCAGGCACACGGGGTGGCCAGGCTCGCTCCCGCTGCCCAATTTCCCGGGAGAGCCTTTCTCAAATGGCCCCTGGCACGTTCAGCTCCTCGGGGATCAGCCAGGATCAGCTCAGCTCCTTGGGGATCAGCCAGGATCAGCTCAGCTCCTCCGGGATCACCCCTGTTCACACGGGATTTCTACCCCGTGGTTCTGTGGTGGCAACCCCTGGTTTTGTGGTGGCAAAAGGGGGAGATAAAAGAAGAGATGGGGTCAGTGCCAGCTCTCCAGCGAGGCTGAATCCAGGTTAAGTCCAGAGGATGGAAACAAACTCGGTGGGAGTCAGGGAGCGGAAGGGAACGCGCAGGGAAGGAGCGGAGAGCAGGGGAGGGTGGGTGACGGTGGATGGGGGCACATCCCGGGTGGCACATCCCGGGTGGCAGGTCCCGGGTGGCACATCCCGGGTGGCAGGTCCCTGGTGGCACAGCCGCTCCCGGATCATTCCCCAGGTGCCAGCTCGCCCAGCAGGCTGCAGCGCTGGCAGCTCCGCACACAAAAGGCTCCCGTATCTGCATTTCTGAGGCGCTTATCGCGGCGGAGTCGCGCTGCTCGCAGCCCTTTCCTCCAGAAGGGCAGAGTGTTCCTATTGTTGTTACACAAATCGCTTCCCCTGCCGGTTCCTTCCCTTCCAGGCTACTGACTGGAGCTTGGCTCGGCTCCCTCTGGACTAATTTGATGAGAGATAATTATCTTGTTAATATCATCTTATTTTCTTAAGTCCCAGCCTCTCTTTTATTAATTCTGTCAGTCGCGGGTTGTGTTGCTCTTAGGTCCGTGGCTTTTCAAAACACTCCAACAGGCACTTCTGGGAGAAAGTCGGGAAAAGAACAACTTCACCGGGAGAATGTAAATATTGACATTTTTTCACAATGGAGGTTTTTAATCGGCTCCTCCTCGCAGGGTTGGCCGCCGTGGGAACCACTTGGCCACCGTGGCCGCGGGTGGGATGCGGCTGCAGCGGGAGATGCTCGGGATCTGCTGCTCCCTCGGGAAGAGAAGCAGAGGAGCAGGGGCAGGAATTCCGCCCGGAGGGAGCGGGAGGTGCCCCAGGACACGCGAAACGAGGCTGTGCTAAATCCACTGAATGCAGCAGGAAAGGGATGGGAATTAGGAAAGGAGAGTGGATATGGGGTGTTTTGCAGGGAAAGGCTCCGTTCCCTCTATCCAAGAACCACCCATCCTTGTGCTGAATCCACTGAATGCAGCAGGAAAGAGATGGGAGTTGGGAAAGGAGCGTGGATGTGGGGTGGTTTGCAGGGAAAAGCTCCGTTCCCCCATCCAAGGGCACTCTGGGATTATGGGGTGTGGCTGAGCCGAGCCTGTGCAGGGGCCAGGGATCCCACAAAACCCTTCTGATCCTTTCAGAGCTCATTATCCTTTGCAAGAACGTTTGTGGCTGCTGTTAACATTGGCACCGGGATTGTGTTATCCCAAATAATCCCACACAGGGCTCATCATGGAGCCACACCTGGAAGTGCAGCCCCCAGCACTTGTCCTGGGCTTCCCAGCTGGAATGCCAGGCAGGATCCCACCTTCCCTGGCATCACATCTCCCCTGCACCCCTCACCACCAAGGGAAGAGTTTGTGCGGCTGCAGAGGGGATCCAAAGGATGCCCTGATCCTGCTGGATGCCCCAGCACTGCCCTGGGGCAGGGTGAGGGTGCTCAGCTCCACAGGGGTGAGGAGATTCTGGGAATTGTCAGGGAAAAGGAGCCATGTCAGCATCAGCTGAAGGGGTAGAGGAACATTCCTGCTCAGGGCACCTTGAAGGAGGATTTTGTAGGAGAAATGCAATCTTTCTTCCAGCACCACTCCAGATCTGCACAGGATTTTTCCCCCTTGGATCAGGGCCTGAATCCCTCTAAAACAAAGCAGGAGTGGGAATGCGAGCTTGGGAGTGAAGTGTGTTCTCAAGCAATTTTCTGAATCAGGATGGGAATGCAAACCTCTTCTCTTTGACTCGAGGGTTTGATTTCTTTTTTTCTTTCCTTTTCCCTTTTCAATAACACGGATCTCAAACTCATTCAAGGCAGGGAAAATGAGGGGGTCGGGCTGACTTCCTCTCTGCCAGGAACAGAATTCCATTAAGCTGCTCCTGCCTGCTTGCAGGAAGGAGCTGTTTGCTCCCAGTTTGTGCTCATGCTGTGCCTGGTGCTGGAGCATCCAAGAGCTTCCCAGTGCTGCATGAGACAAAGGGATTTAATATCTGCAGCATGCTCCAAAGCTGTGGATTCCCACTCATTTATTCCAGGGGCTGAACTCATTCCCTGGCAGGGCAGGGAAGTGTTTTCTGCAGCGGCACATGGACTTCCAGCATTTAATCAAGGAGAATCCCATTTTCCAGCTGATGTGGAGGGTCCTTTTAGAGGCCTACATGGTCTGGGGTCATCCCACAGGCTCCACTGGGCAGAGGGAAACTGATAAATTAGAAATAAAATCATAAAAATGATTCAGGTCTTATTGGGGGGGGGGGGGTTGAAGCAGAGTCTCTGGTTTGGTCATCTCCATGGAGAAAAAAGGGAAAGAGGGAAAGAGGGATGCAGGGAGGGACAGGGGGATGGTGGGTGAGAGAGCAGAGTGGAAGGGGTGAGCAGGGAAAGGGGGATGCTCTCCTCAGCTCCCCTGGGAATGGCAGCCTGGCTGCTCCTCCCCTGCAGGCAGCTCTGGGGGAAGGTTTGCTCTGCTTGCATGCCAAGCTGCCCTCCTGGGACACAGCTCAGCTCCAGCAGCTCCAGAGGCTCAGATCTAATGGGAAATGAGGGCTGCACCTGGGTTAGGCCTAGAAAAACCAGGATACATGGATATACTGTAGCAGCTTTGTGCACATTTGTTGTATTTACCAAGATATTTCATTGCTCGAGAAGCCACAGCCCCTCTGTCCTCTGCTCAGATCCCCCCTTTTCCACACAAAAAAAAGAATCCTGAGAGCTCCAGAGTGAGGGAAGGTGGCTCCAGACTCGCCAAGCATCCATGAGCTCACCCCATTCCCAGTGCTGCCCTGCAGGGAGATGAGGCTCGTCCTGCTTACCCATTCCAGGGCAGGGATGCAGCTGGGATCAGCCAGGATTTGGCTGCTGCCATCAAGGCAAGCCCACCCTAAATAGGGAGCAGAGCCCAGGAGGAGCAGGCAGGCTCCAAAGCAGCCCAGAGCCCGTCTGCCTGCAGGGGTGGAGCTCCTGAGCGAGCTCCTATTTTTGGTTTCTTCCTCATTTTCTGCCATGCAGCAACTGCTTTATTGACTGTCCCAGGCTGCAGCCAGCCCAGAAATGGAAACATCCTCACCTGCTCCTCTCCCAAACCCCTCGCTCTGGGATCCTCAGGAACTCATTTGCACAGAGCTCTGCATCCTGAAGGGCTTTATGGAGATGGAATGGATCCTTTAGTGTGAGATACCCAGCTCCAAGTCTCCAGGCACCTGGGCCTGCTTGGTTTTTCTTTTCTTTCTTTTCTTTCATGTTATTTGTGGGTTTTCTTTTTTTTTTTTTTTTTTTTTTTTGGGGGGGGTGTTTGTTTGTTGCTGTGGTGGCTTTTTTTTTTTTTTTTTTTTTTTTT
>JAYDZK010000039.1:1512205-1524305 GCA_034509185.1 Euphonia xanthogaster | reverse complement strand
TCCAGCTCCTGCCCGTGCTGGGCCCAGGGCTGGGGCAGCTCTGCAGGTGGGCTCTCACCTGAGCACGGGGGCAGAATCCCCCCTGCCCACACTGGGGCTCAGCCCAGGGCTCGGGGGGTTCTGGGGCTGGTCCAGCTCCCACCCCCAGCACCCCCCCAGCACTCCCCAGCCTTTGGGGACTGTCCCCTCCCTTCCAGGGCCACAGCTGGCAGTGGAGTGCTTTGATTTCTGCAGGCACTGGGGCTCAGAAATGAGAAGTATTTTTGGCACTGTCCACGGCTGCTATTGCCACGCACTCTGCTCCAATTTTTGTTCCTGTCTCCCACTCCAGCACCATCCAAATGCTGGTGGAAGGGGGTTAATTTCTTAATTTAGGAATCATTAGTGAGAGAAATTGCACTGTGCAGCTGTCTCAGGTCTTTAGGAAAATGCCTGGAGCAGCTGCAGATTTGTGATTCGCCTTGACCAGCCCTTTTCTCATCCGTTTGACACCAACAGCAACAGTCATTTGGGGTCAATTAAATGTTTTCTTCTTTGTTTATCACCATAAGTCTTAATAATACATCTGGCAGCACGAGTCCATCTGAAGAGGAGGCCACCGCATCCATAATGGATGGGAGCTTGCAAATCACAAACAAGTGGATAAACACCAAAAGGCCTCACGTTCCCAGCTGAATTCCTCCTCTCCCCAGCGCTTTGCTCACTCACAGAGCCTCGCGGCAGCTTTAGGTGCAAGGCTTGGCTTCTGTAATGGTTTTAAGCACCCTTTTTAATTGCTTTTCTGTGGCCCTGAGAAGCCAGCGCCGTCAGCACAAAACTGGGGGTGATTACAGAGCCCAGCAGAGGCTGCTGCTGCTGCTGCCCCTCCCTGCCCCACAGCCTGCCAGCCACGAGGGGCTGCCGCTGGACATCCCTGTGGAATTCCCCCGGAGCTGTCAGCAGGAGCTCACCCCGTGTGCTGCTGCCGTGGCCCGCAGCCAGCGTGGCTCTGCAGCAGCCTCTGCAATCCCTGCAGCCCGGGCTGCTGCAGCAGGGCTGCCCTTCCACAGCCCCACCCTTGGCCTTCCTTCCCACAGCTTGGTCAGGATTTGGACGGTGTCTCCCTCAGCGTTCTCATCTGGGAGCTGGGGAAGTTCAGGCTGGATGAAAATGCTGGAAAGGTGGCCAGGAATCGGTGGCTGCCCCTCTGCTGGGCAGGCAGGCAGCAGCAGAGCCTGTAGCAGGGCTGGTGTGGAGCAATCTCTTCCTCAGGAGCAGACAGAGCCCCCCTCAGCAGCTCCGGGGCACCACGGGCTCAGGGAGTGATGGACACAGCTCCATCCTGAGGGGCCTGGAGGAGCCTGAGGATGGGACTGACAGGAATTCAGCAGGGGCTGGGATATTCCTCATGCCTGGCTTCATTCCAGGCTGGGAATGAGGGATGAAAACCAGCACAAAGTCATCCTGATAATCCCACCCTGCACGGGGGGAAACATGGACAGGGACAGTCCCCATCCCCTCAGCAGCTCTGGGGGCACCATGGGATTAGAGGGTGATGGACCCAGCTCTGCTCCTGGGGCACCTGGGGGAGCCTGAGGATGGGGCCAGCAGCAATTCCACAGAGCTCAGTCAGAAGCAGGGATTGTCCTCATGCCCTGCACCACTCCAGGCTGACAAACCAACCCCAGCACCCTCATCCTAAATAATTCATACTCATCCTGCATGGGGGGAACGTGGCCAGGAGACTGCAGGGGTCCCATTCCCTCTGAAGCTTTGGGGACACCATGGGATTAAAGGGTGATGGACACAGCTCCTCTCCTGTGGGGCTTGGAGGAGCCTGAGGACAGGCTCAACAGGAATTCCATAAAAACTGTGGCTTGTCCTCATGCCTGGCTGCGTTCCAGGCTGGGAATGACAGGCTGGTGGGGAAAACCAGCACAAAGCCATCCTGAATAATTCAAACTCCATCCTGTGCTGGGGACACACGGATGGGGATGGTCCCCGTGCCCTCAGCAGCTTTGGGGGTGTTATGGAATTAGAGGGTGATGGACACAGCAAACAGGGGAGCTCCACTCCCCAGGGACCTGGGGACCTGAGGATGGGGCCAACAGCAACTCCACAAGAAGTTCCTGGCACCATTCCAGGCTGGGCAGCACCCCCAGCCCCCTCCTCCTGCATGGGGGGAGCAGGGCAAGGAGAGGGAAGGAATTCCCATTCCCAGTGCTGGGGGGTGGGTGGGGGGGGGGGTGGGGGAGGGTGTCACAATTTGGGCACCACCAGTTTTGGGTCCCTGAGTTCAAGGGCGACGTGGGAAAAGCAGGGATGAGACAACAGAGGCCACCAAGGTGCTTGGAGTCTGTGGATTCTCATCCAGAGAGTCCAAACACTTTTCTGCTCCATAACCTCTCATTTCCATCGGGACAGGCCAGGGGACACAGGTCAGTGTGGCCACCAGTGGGCTCAGGGGTGACCTGACTGTGTCCTGCACCTTCCTGGAGGCCCAACAGGGCCATGGAGACCTTCCCAGGGGGTCAGAGCAGCACTGCGGGCACGGGCTGGACCTCAGGAGGTTCTGAGCTCCTCAGAGGAGCAGTGGGAATTCCCCCTGGAGCTTTCCAGGGCTTGGCTGGACAACAGCATGGCCTGATCTGCTCCAAGCACTCCATTTGACCAGGAGCTCCTCAGCAGCACCTCCCCAACCCCTCAGTTCAGGTGGAAATTTCAGAGGTTTTCCATCATTATCGCGGGCACCCCCGAGGCCCCCCCTGCCCACCCATCATCCCAGCTTTCAAAACCCAGCCAGTTTCCCCTCCTAATCCTCACCTAAGTGTCCTCCAGCCAGCCTTTCTGCCAGAAACTGGGATCGTAATGTGCTGTAATCACATAATTCCTGTCAGGAAAAGTAAACAGGGATGGCTGAGTGATTTCCAAACAACACACTAATGGCCAAAGTAGGGAAAAAAATCCTCCTGCTTCACTTCTCCTCCGATTTTTCTTGAGCCACTCTTTTGCTGTTCATATTTATTGTAGGTTTTTGCCTCATTTTTAGGTTTATTTACCCCGAGCTAATGAATAACACGGTGAACATATGCTATAAACCACCATTAAGATGAAATTTGGAGAAAAGAAAATTACTTTAGTGGCAGAGCTGAGAGGATGTGTAACCACTAAATGCCCAGTGCTGATATTTGAAGGCTTCTTAGGAGAGGTCTCCTGGGATTTCTCGGTCAAATAAAATGAGGTATTTTGTAGGAATTCTCCTTTCAAAGTTAGATTCGTTTTTCTAACAGTCTGATGCAGATGCTGCTCCAAAAAAAAAAAAAAGAAAAAAAAAAAAAAGAGTCGACTATGGACTTTTTCCATCTTGAAGGCTTTGAATCTCATTTTTCCTGATTATCACAGCTGTTCCAGGCAGCAGGGTGAGCCTGCCAGCAGATGAGACCTTGTACACCCATTTTAGAGGGGTTTGGGCCATCCCGCAGCAACCTCAAGCATGGAAATCTACAGACGTGGAAAACACTCGGGGAGAATTTCATCCAGCACGAGCACAAAAGTTGCTGCAAACTTGGGGCTTTCAGCGGAGCTGTGAGTGAGTTGGTGTCAGAGGGAAAGGCCCCAAGGAGGCTTTTCCAAAGCACATCTGTCCAATGTTATTCCATTTTTCATTAGGGAGCTGGCTGCTGCCCGTGGAGATGCTCATTAAACGGGCTGGTTTAGTGTGGAAGGAGCTGCAAACATCTTGGAGGATGGAATTAAAGCCCAAAATAAGCCTGAAAAGGATTATTTGTTATTAAAATGACACCATCCAGTGGGATGAGGGGAGAGCTCCTCCATGACTGCACTCACTCTGAAGGAAATGCTGGATAATGGGAGCACAGGCAGGAGCTGGAGCCCATTCCAGCAAACATCTGCTGACTTCCAACAGACCTTGAGAACCTGGTGGTCATAAAGGGGAAAAAACCCTTCAAGAATCAGGCAGGGAAAGCTAATCAGGCTCCTAAACCTGCCAGCTCCAGTAACAACGTTCCAAGCCAGGCCCAGAATTTTGTAGGAATACAAAACACCACGGGCACGAGGCGGGCCAGGAACAGCTGGAGCAGCAGAGCCACCAACATGAACTCCAGGATCAAAGGTGGAGCTGCCACAAACCCTTGGGAAGCAGCAGCAGGAGCTGCCAGGCACCTGCAGCCCCCGTGGCACGGCTGGGAACTCAATCATCCTGGCAGGAACAGCCTGGGGAGGGCATCCAGGCATGGCTCGGGCTTGTGGACATGGAACATTTGGATCCAAGGCCTGGAAGGAGCCCCCAGACACAATTCCTGTGCCTCTCCTCAGCAGTGCAGCACATCTGAGCACTCACAGGCCTTTCCTGAGCCAGCCAAAGGCATTTCTTGCTTGGGGCAGTGAGGTCTGAGCTGGCCTCTGGATGAGTTTTAGCAAAAGTTATTCCCTGCTTTTCCTGCTGGGGAGGAGCAGCCACATCCCTGAGGCTCTGAAGGGCCAGCCTGCATTTGCCTGGTGAATCCAGGGTGGATTTTGGTGTGATCTCAATTATTGATTCCTTCCCTCAGCCTGAAATTGCTGCTCATGGTTCTGGAGCCACATCAGTCATGTACCAGCAGGATCTCTTGAACAGAACTTCTCATTTTTACTGGGAGAGGGGGGAGTCCCAAAAACCAGGATGTGATGGGGCTTTCCTTGGGATTGCAGGGGGCAAAGCCCAGGGGGCTCAAAGTGTTCGACAGCTACAGAGGAGCCAAAGGGAGGAACAGGTTCCTTGGAGAGACCAATGATTACCCCAAGGTTCAGAGGAGAGGCCAGATTTAACTCCTTGGGTTCCAGGGAGATGCCAGATTTAACTCCTTGGGTTCAGGGGAGATGCCAGATTTAATTCCTTGGGTTCAGGGGAGATGCCAGATTTAACTCCTTGGGTTCAGGGGAGATTCCAGATTTAACTCCTTGGGTTCCAGGGAGATGCCAGATTTAACTCCTTGGGTTTGGAGATGCCAGATTTAACTCCTTGGGTTCAGGGGAGATGCCAGATTTAACTCCTGGGGTTCAGGGGAGATGCCAGATTTAACTCCTTGGGTTCAGGGGAGATGCCAGGCTGGTTTTCTCCCTGCCACCCCAAACCAAAGGCACCTTGCAGTGACTTTTTCCCTGCCTTTAAAGAAGCCTGAAGCAGCTCAGTCCAGGGAGAGCAGCTGCCACCAGCCCAGAGGGGAGCAGGGCTTCAGCCTGGGGGGGTCCAGGCTGGATCCAGGGAGGCAGGGACAGCACCTTGAGCTTTCCAGGAGCCTCCACTGCAGCCCCTCCACCCGCTGGGGTGGCAGGGCTTGAGGCTGTCCCTTGCCAGTCCTGATTCCACAATTCCAAACAATTCCAGTGTTTGGGAGCTGCTTCCCTCCCTGCCCCAGGACATGCCTGTGTTCCCAGCCCCCCTGTGCTGCTGCCCTGGTGTCCCAGGGCTTCCATCCTTCCCTGGGTGCCTTCCCCAGGCTTGCTGTGGCTCTGTTCATTGCAGCAGGCAGGAACAGGGGCTGTGAGCCCTTCTGTGCTCTCAGAGCTGCCAGAGCCCTCAAACAGCTCCAGTCCCAGCCACCTCTGCAGCCTCTCTGTGTCCAGCTGTTTGTGTTTCAAGGCTGATTTCTGCCAGTGTTGTTTCCTTGTCTTTTTCCCCAGCAATGCCATAAAAAGCTCTGGTTTCATTTGCTCCCTTTCATCTTGGCATTAGCTCTGCAAACAACTTCCTTGCTCCCTCCTCCTCCAAACTCTGTCTGGCAGCCTCGTCTGCCTGGGACCAGCATTTTGTTTTCTCTGGTCTCAGTTGCTGCTTTGTTTGCTCATTAAAGACACTCTGCTCTCTGCTGTGATCCCACGGCACTTTCGTCTTTGCCAGCAGGGTCCTAAACTTAATGGCTGGGGAGTTTTTTCTGGAGGCTGAACAGGAGACTCAGGGAAAGCATCCAGCACAAGAGGTGCTTGTACCTGGAGAGGCAGCCAGGAGAGCAGGGCTGGCTCTTCAGGCAGCTCTGAATGAGAAATCAGTTTGGGTTTTGTACTCTCAATGATGTTAAAACAGTTTATTTTCAGAGCTGCTGTCCCAGCTGCACTTCTTACAGCACTCCTCAAAACATCTTGTGCTGCTCTTGAATTGTGGAATGGTTTGGGCTGGAAGGGACCTCAAAGTTTGTCTTGCTCCACCCCCTGCCATGACAGGGACACCTTACTCTATCCCAGGCTTCTCCAAGCCTCATCCAGCCTGGCCTTGGACAATTCCAGGGATCCAGGGGCAGCCACAGCTGCTCTGGGCACCCTGCCAGGGCCTCACCACCCTCCCAGGGAACAATTCCTTCCATATATCCAACCTAAACTCTGTCATTTGGAGCCACTCCCTCTTGTCCTGTCCCTAAATTCCTGATGATCTCTGTGCTCAGTGGTTTTCAGCCTCCTGAGATCTGGGCTGGAGGGCCCCAGGAGAGCTCAGTGCAATTCTGCTGCCAGCAGTGCCAGCCCTCAGCCCTGGCACCTGAGCAAGGCTCCTGCAGCCCCTGCAGAGCCCAGGCCATGTCCTCTCCCCTCAGAGCAGCCTCTGGTGCCCTCCCCAGCTGCCCCTGCCCAAGCAGGAGCTGCCCTGGGATGTAAACTGAAGCTTGGCTGCATGAGTGTGGGAAATGGATTTATAGACAATTTAAAAGCTTGACAGAAGGCTCGCATGGTGTGCATCTGTGTGCAAACCTTGAGGTGAGAAATGCTGACTTGGAAACGCCATGGAATAGGACAGACATTGCTGAGAGAGAATGGAGCTAGAAACAACTCCTAGAAAGAGCTGGAAACTTAGTCCAGCACACAGGAGCTGTGTTAAAGCCTTTATAACTCAGTAAATAACTTGAGTTTGGTGTGGAATGTTGCCTCTGTGCTGTTTCATCTCCCTGGCTTTGCACGAAACTATCGGATGAATGAATTCTGGGCAGCTCTGGGAGATGCTCTGCTTACTCCTGCCTGGCCCTCTCCCTTTGAAACCCCTGGAAGCCAGGCAGGCTCTGAGCAGCTCATTAGCACGGCCTGAGGGAGGAAGCCCCAGATGGACCCTGCAGGGAGGGAGCAGAGCAGCCCAAGTGCCCCTGGCTGCCCCTTTTGCTCAGCCAGGCCAGGGATCCGGCCCTGGGGCTGCCAGGGCAGCACAGCCCAGCACAGAGGGTCCCAGAGCTGCAAGTTCATCCCTTCTGTGTCCAGCAGCATTCCTGTGAAAAGGTTTCACAGCCTCTGGAAAGGCCAAGGAGCCTCCTCACCTCCTCATTTGCCCTGTGCTCCCTTCCCCAGGCCACTTTTCCCAGTTTTCCAGCCCTCTCCAGGCATCTTCTCCCTCTGGCCTTGGGTCCAGCCCCTGTGCTGTTCCCATCCCCAGCACGCCCTGCTCACCCTCCAAGGGCTGCCCACAGCAGTGGCACTTCCATTCCATGGCTCCAAGTCAGGAGCATCTCCTGAGCTCCTCCTGGTGAATCCCAATCCCCCATGGCCCCACTCAGTGCCCTGGAACGCTCCTCACATCCACAACCACCCCAAATCCATCCTCCAGTGCTGGCTGTGCCTGTTTTGATGGTTTCCCATTTCCAGCCCCACCCAAGAGCTGCAGGGAGACCCCAAACTGTGCCCTCGGGGTTCCCTCCTCTCCCTGCATCAAGAGGTGCTTCCTGCCTCTCCCTCACCTTGTTTTGCCCCAGCATCCTCCCAGTCCCATGGGAAAAGTCCCTCTTTTCCCAAACACCATCCTCCTGGAGCCCTCTGAGCCCACCAGCTGCTCCTCCTTCCTCCCCAGCCTAAACCCTGCCAGCTTCCATCTCCTGGCATGGGAACAGCTGGAAAAGCTGGGGAGGATCCTCAACAAGAAATTCCAGTTTCTCTCCCAGCCCTGCAAAGACTTCAGCCCCATCCTTTTCCTTCCTCACCCCCCAGGCTGCAAGGAGCCCGATGAGGAGACCCCACAAATCCATTTCCCCAGCCAAGGAAGGTGGGAAATCACAGGGGAGAGGAAAGGGAATGCCCTTGGCACCTGGATGCTTTGGGAAAAGCACATTTAGGTGGAGGAGGCACCCTGAGTCAGTCCCATGGCATGGCAGTGTGGATATTCAGACAGAAACACCCTCTGAGGGGTGGGATCTCCAGGCCAGCCCTGGAGGAGCTTCAGGGAGCTCCGATTTTCTGGGAATGCTGGGAACTGCAGGAGCAAAGCTGCTCTGGATCCCACCTGCTCCAGGTTCGGAGCAGGAGAATTATCCCAGACAAAAACCACTGGCGCAGCATTCCCCAAAACAACACCCTCCCAAAAAATGGCTTTAACAGAACCCAAACTGCTGCTCCTTGGTAGGGCCTGGTAATTTCCAACCTTCCCCTCTCCATGCCAGCTTTCCTCCCGTTCCAGCAGCTGTCCAGGATGGTTCAGTGCCATGGTGGCTGTCACCTGTGCCCTGGGGGTGCTTCCCACCCAGCCCCAGCCCCAGCAGGAGCAGCAGCAGCAGCAGAGCCCCCCTGGCCAGCAGCACGAGCAGGAGCTGCTGCCTGCTCTGCTCCTTTCCCTGGGTATGTGGTGCTGGAATTTTAAACAGATTATGTAAGTGGCTCTCATTTAATCCAGCTGAACTCTCCTCTTTTCATGGCAGCGAGATCAAAGCAGCTGCTGGGAGATGAGCAGGGTGCAGCAGGGCTCTCCCCGTGCATCTGGCCTGCAGTGGGTGACAAGGAGGGGACACTTGCCAGGCCACCACACTTCACCAGCTGCTTTTGAAAACCCTCCACAGCGAAGCACAAGAGCTGCTGCCACTTTCCATGGATTCCTCGAGGCTTTCCCTTTGTTCCTCTGCATCCCAGAGATGCCCACGGACGTGGAAGTTCCTCAAAGAGAGAGCAGCTCTCTCTCTCTCTCTCTCTCTCTCTGTGTGTCCCTCTCCCTGCAATTTATAGAGTTTACCTTTTTCATTCCTTCTCCTGAAGGCTGACATTTAAAAATGTGTAATTGTGTTTATCCCTGGCAAGCTGTGAATGGCTCCCCGGGCTGGCCGTGCTTCCTGCACTGCTGGATAAATTACACTGACAAGCCCTTATTACAAAGGGAAAAATAAGTTAATGGAAAAGCAAAGCAGAAAGAGATGCATAAAAATCCCCGAGTGGCCGAGTCAGCAGAATTGCCCCCACGTGAGAGTCATTGCCAGGGTTTAATTAAACAGAGATCGATCGTGGGGCTGAGGGGGAGCCGGGGGGAGCACGTGCAGGCCAGGAATTGGCACTTTTGGGCTGGATTTATTTTTTTGATAGCCAGGAGTTATTGATATTTCACTGAAGGCTGCCCTGGCAGCGTGGCTCGGGGAGGGAGAGGGGCTCCCGGGCTTCCTCCCTTCCTTGCATCTCCCCTGCATGCCAGGGATGGCTGTCAGGGAGCTGCATTGCCTGGCTGCCCCCTGGGAAGGGTTTGGGTGCTGCAGGAAGGCTCTGGGAAGTGCAGAGGCTGGAAATGCACCTGCCTGGAGGTGTGAGCAGCAAATCTGCACGGCAGCACCAGGAAACAGGAATCACCTTCCCAAAAGAGCCCAGGGTGCTCTGGGAAAAGGCTCTTGTAGGTGGAGGAGCCACCCTGAGTCACTCCTGCAGGATGGTGTCGTGGATATTCCAGGACAAATATTGACAATTTGAGGGGTGGGATCTCCAGGCCAGCACTGGAGGAGATTCAGAGAGCTCAGATTTTCTGGGAATGTTGGGAACTGCAGGAGCAAAGCTGCTCTGGATCCTGCAACCCATCCCTGCTGACGGCTCCGAGGGGTTCCAGGGGCACAGGGCTGGATCAGAGCTCCAAAGGGCCCTGAAATCCCACAGGGTCCAGTGGGAGAAGGCTTGGAGGCAGGGAAAACTGCCTGGCTCTGCCTCAACGCCCTAATTCAGATCCTAAGGAAGAGCTGATGCCTGTGGGGTTGGGATTTGCCTGTTCATGGCAGATTTGGGTCTGTCCTGAAGACCAGCTCTGTCTCCCTGTGTTTTTCCATGGCCTCTGGGATGAAATGCCAAGCACCAGTCAATACTGGAGGAGAATTGCTGCTGGGAATCCAAAGCAGATCCTAAAAAAAGCACAAAATGGCCGGGCAGAGCTGGGAATGCTCAGCTGAAAATGCCAAGAGGAGCTGGGAATGTTTCCTCTGGGGATATTGAACCCCTCCCTGTGCCCCTGCTATTGCCCATGGGAACCACGGGCACACAGGCAGCACCCAAATCTTTTGGGAGGCATGAAGTGAAGACGTGCAGAGTGAGAGTGAGCTCCACATGCCCAGACTGATTGGAATTCAACCATCTTGGGAGCAGAGCAGGGAAGTTCCAGCTGCTGGAAATTACACACAGCTCCCTTCATTTCCACACATTTTTCCTGCCTAATTGGAGCGAGGTGAGCGCTCGGGAAGGAGCCGGACACGATCCCTCCATGACTCATTCCTGAGGGAGGGAGGGAGGGAAGGAGGGACACAGGGATTGCTCCCTGGGGTACCAGCTGCACCAGTCTGCTCTTACTGGGCATAGAAGGAGGAACCCGTTATCTCCAGGCACCCACAGATGTCATTTGGATGAGAACGAGATGAGAAAATTCCCATTTTTCCTGTTTCAGGTGCGGCTGTGCTGCTGTTCCACACCTCCCCCTCAGCAGCAGGATCCAGGCTGGGCTCCTGTAAATGTCAGCTGAGACTCAATGGAAAGGAAACAAAACCCCCAAACAAAACAAGAGGAATAATTCCTATTTCTGTGCCGCTTTCAGATCAGTCCCAGAGCCCTGCCATCTCCCAGCTAATGACTGAAAATCCCTTTTCCTTGCAGCCTGGACACCAATCAATACTCCACAAGCAATTTCCAGGGCTCGGCGTGCTCGTTAAAGCCCAAACATTCCCGTTGTTCCTGGGGAGGTGGGTGGCACAGTGAGTCACAGAGAGCCCAGCAGGACACTGCCTCTACCCGCTGCAAGCCAGGCTGGAGAGCAGGAATCATCCAGAAAGAGCTCTTTTCCCAGCCTAGGGATGAATCCTGAATCCCAGTAACCACTGGAGAGGCTTCAGGAGAGCAGCAGATCCCAGAGCTCCTGGCATTGCCACCTTCCTGCTCCAGGAGAGCTCATCCTGACCCCAGGGGGTTCCCAAAATGTGCTTTTCCATGACCAGCAACTGCTCCTGGCAGGTTTGCTCTGCGTCTTGGATGTGGCCAGAGGGGCTCCAGCACCACTGACCCATCCCTGCAGGAATTCTGGCCCCTTCCTCACCCCTCCCTGCAGAGCTGGGAGGAGACCCAGCAGGATGAGGCTCCAGGCTGGAGCAGGAGCCTGAATCTCCCATCAGGGATGGTGGCTGGGCTTTTCCAGCAAGGAAGCCCCCCAGGAGCTCCTCAGGCTGCCCAAATTCATTTCTTTTCAAGTTGCTTTCCTTAATTCCTCTGGGATACATCTGGAACTAGGAGTGCCACGAGCCTCTGAGGCTCAGAGGGACTCGAGCGGGTGCTGTAATCCCCTTATCCCAATCCTGCCGGCCCTTCCTCCTGGTGAGGTTTGCAATCTGCAGTCTTTGTCTGCTTTCCTGGGATGAGATCTGGAATCCTGCTGACCTGCCTGGTGTTTATGGACACCTTGGCTTGGTTGGGGTTTATTTATATCTCCCTAAAATCTCATGGGAGCATCCAGGTCCCAGTGGGTGTTTTTCCAGCTGTTCCCATGCCAGGAAGTGGAGAAACACTTGATCCATCCATGGAAGTGGAGGGAGCAGGTTGGGGGCTGCATCCAGGGGCATGTGGAGTTACCAAGACCCTGTGGCTCTGGGAGAGGACAGGAGAACATTCCAAAGGCTGGGGGTGGCTTCCACCCTTCAACCAGAGCGAGCAGGGAAAGAAGGAATTCCTCTTCCACAACCAACGGGAGCGATGGCATCGCCCAAAGCAGAATGTCCTGGGCTGCAGGGGGTGGAAATGGGGGTGGGAATTCTGTTCCCCACCTGTCAGAGCTGGGGCAGCTCTCTGCTGTCCATGGGCAGGTTTCTTTCTCTCTCCCACAGCCAATCCTCCCTCCAGGAGATCTCTGCTGTCCATGGCCACTGAGTGTCCCTGCAGG
>JAYDZK010000039.1:1374143-1392525 GCA_034509185.1 Euphonia xanthogaster | reverse complement strand
CCCTTGATCCCCAATCCATCCAGTGCATCCTTTGGGTCCCCACTGGTGCCCAATCCATCCAGTGCATCCTTTGGGAGCCCCTTGATCCCCAATCCATCCAGTGCATCCTTTGGGTCCCCACTGGTGCCCAATCCATCCAGTGCATCCTTTGGGAGTCCCTTGATCCCCAACCCAGGCAGCTCATCCTTTGGGTCCCCTTTGGTCAGCAACCCAGTCCCCACTTCCCTTGGGCATCCATCAGTCTCCAACGTGGCCAGCTCTTTCTTTGGATCCCCTTTTGTCCCCAGCCCAGCCAGCGCTCCACTGGGAACCGGTGCCTATCCCTTTCCTGGTGGGGAAGTGCCCTGGAGCAAGCACAGCCCTGAGCCCCCCCTGCCCCGACCGGCCGAGGGCTCGGCTGCTGTGGAGCCCCCAGCCCAGCCCCACCTGGAGGATGCTCCTCATTTCCTCAGGAGGACCGATGGCCCCTCGCCGAGTGGGAGGAGCAGGCAAAGCCCCCCCAAGCCCTTTCCCGCCGCCGTGCCCGCCCAGCGGAGGATGCTCGTGGATCCCAGCAGTGGGAAGTGCTACTACATGGAGCCGCCTCGACAGCCCCAGATGAAAACGCTCTACGACCCCGAGACCGGGCAGTACCTGGAGGTGCTGGTCCCACCTGTGGCATCACACACCGGGCTCTACCAGGCACCGTTCAACCCGCTGGTCATGGCCCCGGGGGTCTATGGCCCACCCTACGCACCCTACGGCGGCTTCCCGGGGCTCCCGGCACCGCCGCCCTCCGCCCCCTCGCCGCCGCACCCCTCGCTGCCGGCTGCCGACAACCCCGGGACCCCCGGCTCCGCTCCCAAGGGCGAGGGGTCGTCCCCTGCCGGGGGTCCCGACTGCGGCTACCTGGAGAGCCTGTACTACATCCCCACGGGCATGCGGGCCAGCCCCGGCCCCGAGCAGCCCCCGGCCCGCGCCAGCCCTGCCGCGCCCGAGGGCTCGCTGCTCCGGATGTGACGGGATGGACCCGCGGGGATGTCCCTTCCTGGGCCCGGCTTAGCCCAATGTCAGCATCACCCCTGGCACGGGAGAGCCTCCCTGCCCGCGGCTGAGCTGGCAAAGCGCCGAGGGGTAGCGGGCACTGGTTGGACTTCACTGGCTTCTCATGGAAACGGGGACAGAAAGGGTGTGTTCCGGTGGGAGCAGCTGGCAGCCCTAGGGGGACATGGAGGTGTGGGCCCCGGCCAGCAAAGGGACCACAGAGGCCCTGCTTCCCCCTGTCCTGCCAGTCCCATCACAAGGATGACACGGGCTGGTTCGCACAGAGGGTGACGGCCTGGCCACCCCCAGCTCCCCCAACCGCAGCAGCAGCACAGACACCCCAAAATAGTAATAAAAATGCTGAAACAGCTTTAAATCTGCTTATTCATCCCGTGCTTGTGTGGTCTGTAAAGAGAGGCAAGGGGCTGAGGCGCTTGGAACCTGCGATCCTTCTGTCTGTCTTGTTCACCAGATAAATCCCAGTCCTGAGGAGCAGGAGAGGACTCTGCAGCCATCAGTGAACCCTGAATCCCAAACCCCAGCCCTGAGCGCCAAACCACAACCATGAGCCACAACCACAACCATGAGCCTCAAACCCCAGTCCTTAACCCCAAATCCCAGCTCTGAACCCCAAATCCTCACCCAGCCCCAGCCCCTGTTGGTCCACACCATCCCAGGAAGGACTGAGGTTGAGGAGAAGGGATCAGGCTGAGTTACAGGACTGAGTTACAGCAAAAACCTCCTGGAGAGGGGACACCCAGTCGGGGACACCCCCTGCACAGCCCCCTTCCTGCCGCGACGCACGGGCCGCCCCAGCCGGATGCAGGTGTGTGCTGGCCGCGCCTCGGCGCCGCTCGCCAGTCCCGGGGGGTTTGTAGCCCGCCCCGGGGTTTGTAGCCCGCCCCAGGGGTTTGTAGCCCGCCCCGGGGTTTGTAGCCCGCCCCAGGGGTTTGTAGCCCGGCCGGGGGTTTATAGCCACCCCACGCCTCCGCCCCGCGCTTTCGGAGCGCGGCAGGATGCGGGCGGCGCTGGCAGCATGGCTGGTGCTGAGCCTGCTGGGGGGGACAGGGGCCGAGGACACGTGCGGGGACCCCCCCGCAGCCCCGTCCCGCTCCATCCCCGCTCCCCAGCTCAGCCCCGAGGAGCGGCTCTCGCCCCACATGCCCGAATCGCTGCGCTGTGACGCCTGCCACGCCATCGCCTTCCAGGTGGGGACCGGGGACACGGCACCCCAAAAGCGGCAGTGAGAACCCCTGTGGGGAGGCTTCACCCTGGGGAGATGCTGCTGCTCCTCTGGGGCACGCCCCTGATGGATATTCTCATCGGCACCTTAAAAAAGCCTTTTGGGGCTCCTTCTGGACCCTCTGACCCAGATGTGCTTCCGCTGCTGGGGCCGCACAGAAGGGGGTGCAGAGCCCAGCCCCGCTCGGGTCACGGACAGGCTGCCACCCTCAGTGCCCCGATTCTGCCTTTTCTCACCCCAGATTGAGGAGCAGCTGCGCAAGGCAGAAGGGAAGGTGGGCAAGAAGGCTCTGAAGGAGTCAGACTACATAGAGGTGCTGGAGAGGAGCTGCTCGCAGGACTGGGAGAGGTGAGCAGGGTGTCCCTGGCATGGGGGTGTCCCTGGGATCACCAGCTGGTGATCCCAGCTACAGACGAGTCCCCAGGGGTCAGAATGTCCCCGAGGACGGCGGTGCCCCAGGGATCAGAGTGCCCCGGGGCTGTCCCCAGGGACAGGGGTGTCCCCGGCAACCATTTTGCCTCCAACCCCCCTCTCCCCGCAGTTACGGGGTGCTGGAGCTGGACGGGGAGAAGCGGCTGTCGGGGCCGGGGCTGCCGGGGCAGCAGCCCCTGAGCGTGCTGGTGTCGGGGGGACCGTGGCCGGGCAGGTAAGTCGGGGTTTGGCGGTGCAGGGGGCCGGGCACCGTCCCCTCGCCGCCAGGTGACCCCCGCGGCTCCTCGCAGGCTCTCCAAGCTGTGCCGCGGCTACGTGGGCGAGCGGGGCGAGGCGCAGATCTACGGCGCGCACCGGCGGGGCCCGGCCGCGCTGCGGCAGCTGCTGTGCCACGGCGACAAGGGACCGTGCGCCGGCCGCAAGGAGCGCCCGGACCCCCGCAAGGCGCTGCAGAACGAGCTGTAGCCCGGCGTGGTTAATGCTTAATGCCCCGGTGACCTTCGGAGCCGACTTCGTTCCCAGCGGGAGCCGACACGTGCCGGGAGGTGGGCGCCTTGACGGTGTCGCCTGTCACCGATGTCGCCGCTGTCGCTCGAGGCCCGGCCCGGCCGTGCCAGCAGCAGCGCGGACTCCGTCCCAGCGAGCGGGGAATTACTCTGTAACCCGCGGGCTCTAATGTTTCACCGGGGCGCTGCTCCGGGCGGGCGCAGCCCCAATTAAAGGAGTTAATGGCTGATCCGTGCCGGGGCTGCGCTCGCCGGTTTCACAACCCCGAGCCAATGGCCGCCCTCCCCCCGCCACCGCCGCCGCCCGGCCGGGGACTAAAGTCCTTCCCACGGCCATAAAACCCCCTGAGCAGGGACAGCACCGCCGGGGACACGTCGGAGGATGGGGACCCTCTCAGGAGACCTGGCTCAGCCCCAGGTGAATGCAGGCGCCGTCCCTGTCCCCATCCCTATCCCTTCCTCGGTGTCGTCCCAGGGCGGTGGGGAGGGAGGTGGTGGCCAGGCACACTGACCCCAGTGATGGCCAGTTCAGGGTCAGGATGCCCTGCTGGGGCTGGCAAAGACCGGGATGATCCCGGGGGCTGTGGTGAATCGCGGGACCGAGGGGACACGCTGGAATGCTGCGGCTGGGACTGGCTGTGCCACCTTTCCCATCACCTGCAGAGGGGATCCCCCTCCAGACTTTCCAGGAACAAAATACAACGTAGGGATCGGCGGGTTTGGGAGCTCAGACCCCTTCTGGGGGTCAGAGCAGGCACCGGGTGGGACTGACAGGAGACATGCTGGGCCATGGCCCGGTGTCACCCGCGTCCCTCAGAGCAGAGCCCAGCCCCTCTCCCGTGGGACACCTGGGTCCACACTGACCCAGCTCCTCCCTCGTCCCCACTGCCAGAATGGGAACTTGGCTCTGGGCCCCGCGGGCTCCCCACACACCCCTGGGAAGGAGCTGCCTGCAGTGGGAAGGGTGAGTACCGGGGCACCCCGTGGGCAGCACCACACCCCAAATCCATCTGTGACACACCTGCAGATGGAGACCAGCCAGCCGGGACCCCTCCCATCCCTGTGGGCACAGGGGCTCCCATGGGCAGGGTGAGGTGCCCATCCCGGCACACAGCCCCAGGGTGAGACAGGCTGAGCTGTGCCCCCACAGAAGGACCCCGGGGCAGGCACCAGCCCCCCCCAGCCGGAGGTGGACATGCTCTACAGGATCGAGGACGTGCCCCCCTGGTACCTCTGCATCCTGCTCGGCTTCCAGGTACAGCCTGGAAAGTGTCAGTCCCCAAATCCCCGTTCTCCGCGGTGTGGGGCACCCCCAGCCCCACTGAGCCCCCCCTCACCCCCCAGCACTACCTGACCTGCTTCAGCGGCACCATCGCCGTCCCCTTCCTGCTGGCCGAGAGCCTGTGCGTGGGCAAGGACCAGCTCACCGTCAGCTACCTCATCGGCACCATCTTCACCTGCGTGGGCATCACCACCCTCATCCAGACCACCGTGGGCATCAGGTAGAGCCGCGGCCCCGCGGGCCCCCTGCCCAGCCCCGGGCCCGGGCGCAGGCATCCCTCTGTCCCCACAGGCTGCCGCTCTTCCAGGCGAGCGCGCTGGCCTTCCTTGTCCCCGCCAAGTCCATCCTGGCCCTGGAGAAGTGGAGATGCCCACCTGAAGGTGAGGGTGGGGGGGTGCAGGGGGTGTCCGGCTGCTCCCCGACCCGCAGGACCACCTCACTGCCCTTCATCCCCAGAGCAGATCTACGGCAACTGGTCACTGCCACTCAACACGTCCCATATCTGGCAGCCCCGCATGCGAGAGGTACATCCTGCCACCACCCTGCCACCACCCTGCCACCACCCTGCCACCACCCTGTGGCACCCTAACTCCCTGGCAGGCTGCTGACGCCCTCTCCTGCACCTCTCCGTGCCCTGCAGATCCAGGGGGCCATCGTGGTGTCCAGCCTGGTGGAAGTGGTCATCGGGCTGCTGGGGCTCCCCGGGGCACTGCTCAGCTACATCGGGCCGCTGACCGTCACCCCCACCGTGTCCCTCATCGGACTCTCCGTTTTCCAGGCGGCTGGTGACCGGGCTGGCTCCCACTGGGGCATCTCTGTGCTGTATGTCATGGGAACACGAGGGACATGGGGACAGGGGGGAGGGTTGTCCAACACAGCCAGGAGGATGTCAGGGCCATGAGGTGATACCTTGTGAAGGCTGACCTAGAACAGAGACTGGACAGAGTTAAAGAATAAAGCAGGGATTTATCAGGAGGCCTCAATGGATCCACCTTGGGCAGCACAAGAGCCCAGCCAGGGCTGCACCCAAGATGAACCAAAATGGCCCCAAAATGCACAGCCAGGCCCGGGGTCTCACACTTTTATAAGTTCTGGTTCATTTGCATATTGGAGTTCATTGTCTAATTATAGCTTCAGGTTATGAAGTCCCATCCTTCTTGTTTTTCTATCTCCAGCCCACGGGGTTTGTGCTCTTGGGCCTGAGATTTGGATCATTTGTCCTTGGTGCCCAGCTAGAGGAGGAATTATTTTGTCTCCCTACTCTGTGCAGAGACCTCACCATTCCCTAATATGAAGCTCAAACCCACACACTAAAGCAGCACAGAATCTGAAAAATATAAAAGCTGAAACCTGAGGCATCAGAGGGGTCCCATCTGTCTTTCCCCCCAGGACCATCTTCCTGATTGTCCTGTTTGCCCAGTACCTGCGGCAGGTCACCATCTGCCTGCCCGGCTACCGGCGGGGCCGCGGCTTTGTCCTGCTCCGCATCCAGATCTTCAAGATGTTCCCGGTAGGGGCTGGCTGAGAGCATCCTGGGGTGGCCCCACGTTCCCCCGTTTGCCCCCAGGCGGGCTCGGGAGCGGAGCGGGAGGGTCCCGGTGTGTGCCCCGCAGATCATCCTGGCCATCCTGCTGGTGTGGCTGATCTGCTACGTGCTCACCCGCACCGGAGTCTTCCCCAGCCAGCCCGAGGAGTACGGCTACAAGGCCAGGACGGACGCCCGCGGGGAGATCCTGTCCGTGGCACCCTGGTTCCGTGTCCCCTACCCCTGTGAGTGCCCGGCGGCCCCGCGGCGCCCTGGGGTCCCGATACCCCTTTGCCCTGGGGATGTGGGGACCTGGTGCAGCATCACCGGGGCTGGGGAACAACCGGGGGGGCCCAAAGTGGCACCGGTGAGCACCGGCTGGGGGGTCCTGGGCTGTCCCCAACCCTGACCTGCTCTGCCCCCGCACAGGCCAGTGGGGGCTGCCCACGGTGACCTCAGCAGCCGTGCTGGGCATGTTCAGTGCCACGCTGGCGGGCATCGTCGAGTCCATCGGGGACTACTACTCCTGTGCCCGGCTGGCAGGAGCGCCCCCGCCCCCTGTGCACGCCATCAACAGGTACAGCCGGCTGCTCCCTCCTCCACGGTACCTCACTCGCACCGCGACATCCCTGGACACCGGACAGGGATGCTGCAGGAGAGTGGGTACCAGCCGGATCGTGTTGCTCCCCAGGGGCATTTTCACCGAGGGCATCTCCTGCATCATCGCGGGGCTCCTGGGAACCGGCAATGGCTCCACGTCCTCCAGCCCCAACATCGGCGTCCTGGGCATCACCAAGGTACCGGGGCCGGGGAGGGTCCCGGCTCAGCCGGGGGGCGCAGGCACCGTCACCTGCTGCCGGTGTCTCTGTACAGGTGGGGAGCAGGAGGGTGATCCAGTACGGCGCCGGGATCATGCTCCTGCTGGGCACCATCGGTAAATTCACGGCGCTCTTCGCCTCCCTGCCCGACCCCGTGCTCGGCGGGATGTTCTGCACCTTATTCGGTAATTGTCTGCGCCAAACGCAGCCCTGGGCTACGTCCCCGCAGCCTCGGGGGCTGGTGAGCCCAAGGGTGCAGGGTGGGTTTGGGGGAACGGGGGCCCCTGGCACCCTCCCCGCGGCTGGGGCAGCCCCCGGTGCCCGGCCCAGCGCGGGCACCTCCGCCTGCATCGCCGCGTCTCTGCCGGCAGGAATGATCACGGCCGTCGGCCTCTCCAACCTGCAATTCGTCGACATGAACTCCTCCCGAAACCTCTTCGTGCTGGGTTTTGCCATGTTTTTCGGGCTGACTCTGCCGAACTACCTGGATTCCCACCCCGGGGCCATTAACACAGGTACCGCCCCACCGAGAGCCGCAGTCTGGGGAGTCTGGGGACAGAGGCGGGCGGATCTCCCGGCGCTCGCCCACCCGGGGGAGCAGCGGGGAAATCCGGCTCCTCACAGCACCCCCGGCTCCGTCCCACGCTGCCGCAGGTGTCCCCGAGCTGGACCAGATCCTGACGGTGCTGCTGACCACGGAGATGTTCGTCGGGGGCACAATCGCCTTCGTCCTGGACAACACCATCCCGGGTAACCGGGCACACGGGCCGGGCGGGGGGAAGCAGCGGGGCCGGGGCAGGTTCCTGTTGATTTAGAGCTGCCAGGGGGGATGGCAGGGCCGGGGGGTGACACTGGACACCCCGCAGGGACGGAGGAGGAACGAGGGCTGGTGCAGTGGAAGGCAGGAGCGCACTCGGACAGCACGAGCAGCGCCAGCCTGAGGAGCTACGACTTCCCCTTCGGCATGGGCGCGGTGCGGAGCAGCCGCTGGCTCCGGAGGGTGCCCATCTGCCCGGTGTTCACCGGGTTCAGGGCCCGGCCGGGGGGCAGCGGCACGGCGGCCGCAGAGGGCCCGGACGGGGGCTCGGTGATCACCAAGGTCTGAGCGAGGGGAGGCTGCCGGGAGGTCCCGCCCCAGCGCCGGAGGAGCCGAGCCGAGCTCCCGGGGGGCTCTCGGGGTTCGGTAGCGCCCACCAAGGCCAAAGCCAAGGCTGCCGGTGCTCGGCTCGAACGCGGGGCTAGGGAAACACAACGCTGCTCTTGGGGGACACCCCGAGCTCCGGGGTACAGCCTGGGCACCGCCACCCCGTGCCATGCTCCACCCGAAGCTTTAGCTGGCTGAGGCTCGTCCGCGCTTGCTGGAGCCCGCCAGCCACGCCGGAGCCAGCCAGAGCCCCGGGGCCACCGACTCCCACCCGGGACCACGGATTTTCACGCTGTGCCCTCGGCTCCGGCACGGCGACCCAGCAGCTGGCACGGGCTCTGCCTGGGGCAGTGTCCAGACCAGCCTTAGGATGCCTAACTTAAGATGATATATTAAAAATAATAAAATATTTAAGTGCACGTGTCCCGCCAGTGTCTGTGCTGCCTCCTGCACCGTTCCCTCCTCCTTTGTGCACCACAAAGGCGTCAGCACCTTTGACCGTGCTCCTCCTGGGCACTCAGACACGCTGGATTTCTTCCAGGTGGGCTCTGCCTGAACCCGGGGCTGTGGGAGAGGCAGCTCAGCACAAGCCCTCGGCAAACCCTTCCTGCCCCGGGAGCTCTGGAGCGCTGGCCCTGTCCTTGGCCGTGCTGGTGACTCTGCCCCATGCCACCGGGCTGCTCTCAGCTGCAGGCACGGACATGGCTGACCCCCACCACAGCGGGGTCAGGCCAGTCCTTGGCCTGGATTTAGCACCAAAGTTGAGCTGAGGCAACATTGCACAACCCTGTCACAGCCCGGGGTGGCACTGTCACACACTCACTCCCAAGCCTGAGCAGGGAGAGAAGTGAGAAAATCTGCTAAAAGTGAAGATGAGGGAAAAAAACACGGCAACTTAAAATAAACCCCCCAAGGGATGCAAATATAATCACTCCCCACCTTCCAGCAGCACCAACCAGGCTCTGAGCCGCCTCTTTGGCTGCTGTCCTGGCACTGGTGCCGAGCACGGTGTCACAGTGTGAGGTACCTCTCTGGCCAGCGGGGTCCCCTCCCATTTCCTTGTCCCTCCAGCCCACCCGCTGGGGCTGGAGCAGGACTGAGAGGCAGCCTGGGGGCAGCGCCGAAGCTGCTCAGCGCCGGGTGCCACCCCCTCTGCTGCAGTCACATCCCAAAGCCAGCAGGGCAGCTCCTCCCCAGTGCTGTGGGACACAGGAGAGGGATAAACCCAGCTCCAGCAGAGCAGCCACGGCCAGGCTGGCTGCTGCACTCAGCTGCCACCACCCTAGGTGACAGTGGCCAGGCCAAAGCTCGCGGACAAACTGCAGCCACAGCTGGTGGAACTCCACTGCAGATAGAAATCAGCTGTGTGTTATTGGCTGACCTTTTCCTTTAGGTGCTCAAGTCTAAAGTCTCCCCAGGTCAGTGGAAATCCTGGAGTAGTTTTGCCAGCTCTGTGCATGGGAAGAGAAGGCAGTGCCCAGCACAGAGCTGGGTGTCACAGATCTGTCACATGTCACCATTAGCATTCTGCAGAGCAGCAGCAGAAGGGGCTGGTGCAGCTGAGCTCCCCCAGCAGGGAGAGGCTCTCCTGACCCAGCCAGCCGGTTCTGCTGCAGGGCAGCACCTGCGGGAAGGCCCCGCCTCACCCTGCCCGTCCTGCAGAGCTGCAGCCTCAGCTGGGCTTCACTTTAATCCAAGTTTAAAAAGGAGATACTAACAGCGAGGCTGGGCTGTCCTGAGCAGGGTCTGGGCTTGATCCTTGTGGGTACCACTCAGGATATTCCAAGAAGCAAGAGTGGATGGGGCTGGAGAAGCTGTTGAGCCAGCACTCGACTCCAGCTCTGGGGCTCCAGTGCCAAGCACCAGCAGCAGCTTCTGAGCCCTCAGCTGCTCCTGGGGCTGCCAGCAGGGCCAGCCTGGGAACAGCCACAGGGAGAACGATGGGAGAGCACCGAGTGGGAGGAGAGGAACAAATTCCATCCCTGGAAGCATCCGAGGCCAGGCTGGACAGGGCTTGGAGCAGCCTGGAGCAGTGGAAGGCATCCCTGCCCATGGAACTGGGTCTCTGACGTCTCTTCCAACCCACAGCAGTCTGGGATTCCATGAAGAGTCCAGCTTCAGCCAGGATCCGGGCCCATGGGGTTCCACAGCACCAGCCGTGTCCTCCACACGCTGCCAAGTGAGTTCCCGTGCCAGATGCCCAGTTATGAGACAGCCACCACATCAGTTCTACTATTATTTATTTTTTTAAATATTTTTGAAAAAATATAATTTTTTTACAATATTTTCAACTTAAACACTATTCACACTGAACACGTATGGCAGCTTAACCTACCCAAATATGAAATTTAAGAAGCCAAAACTGTTCTAGCTTTATTAAAAGAAAAAAAAAAAAACAACAACCAAAAAAAAAACCAAAAAAACCCCAAAAAGTCATTGTGCTGTAGACTATTGTGTAGTGATGATTAAACAAAGCAAGGGAAAAGCACCACTCAAATCACTAATGCTGGGGTTTGCCTGGTTAAATCCAGCTGTGGGAAGTTGGATGCTAAGGGTTCCATAGGCAGTGCTATGTGGGATGCCTGTTCTTGGCAGGAACTGTGATGGATCTCACACCTCCCTGAACGGCACGGGAAGGGAAGGATTCTAACATGATCACACACTGCAAAGGACAGGGAACTGCTTCCTCCCAATCACCTGGATGTTAGTTCAGGAGCTGAGATCTACGACTCTGTACAGGTCTGTGAGATTTGGGTTAAGCTCACTCTGCTTCCCAGGATCACGATGTTTTGTAAGGGGGGAAATTAACATTAGTAACAACACTGATACCTCAAAGGAAAGTTAGCTAATTTGCATAACAATCAGATCTCCTCACTTTCACTTGGAAGTTAAGGCATTATCAGGTGCAAGCTAGCACCAGTTAACACATCTTTAGTTAAAAACAGACCATTCACCGCAAATTCCAAGTCCTGTTTAAAAAGTCAGAGTCTGCAGGTTTTATTAACGTGGTACTTTGTCTCAACTTGACTGGTGCTTCTTACCTCACTGCCTCCTTCGCACAGAGCCAGGGCCCAATTATGTTTCCATTAAACTTTTGACAGATTTACTTAATAACAGTCTCAGCACTTTTATTGAGCATGCAAGACTAACAAAACTTTGGCAATGCATAAGTGTAACACAGTGACAAGAAGAGAGAGCTTTTACAATTAAATCTTCTAATACTGGCTTCACAGTGTGGAAATTGTGCTACATCCACCAAAAGAGGGCCCAGTCTACTCAAATGTTTAAGTACTTCACCCCAGGAACAAACTCCTTTGCGTTTGGATTCAGATTACTCTTGACCTGAGGAAGGGAAGAACAGAAATCGAGGTGAATTGTTATTTTCAGCTTTCATTTTCAAGCTGAAGACAATTAGAGGCAAAGGTTTATGGATTTAGAGGAACAATCAGGTATACAACAGGCTTCTTACACTTAGCAGCAGTCTATAATCGCCAGAAAAGGCCATTCCTCTGTGCTACTACCTGAGTTATCCAACCTTCCTCAGCTCCACCTGAAGTTTCAGCTGGATGAGGGCTCAGGGAATAAGCAGCAAACCACAGGCATGCACCAAACACAGCAGCTTCCCCTCATGCTGAAATAGCCTTTTCTCAAGTTGAGCTGTTAAAACGTGCCATGAGGTTTTAAAATTTTGCTTATTTAAGCAAGAGGTGACTTGTTCCAGGAACTTCAGCCACTTCTGGGAATTTTATGTGTATGAGCACTGTATTGATTTTTTACATGTCTCTGTCTGTGACTCTCCTGTCCTGCCCCTTGGCAAGCTGCTGCTGCTCCATGTCCTGCAGTTCAAGGTGGGCACCAGTGCCTTCAAAAGGAGCTCTTTATCACAAAGAAATGGAGGATTAGGCTTTTCTGATCTTCACTGAGGCTGAAACTGCTGCCTGCAGCTGCTTCAGCTTGGGAAAGTGGGGGTCTGCTTCTGAATCTCAGAGCAGTTGTGTGAAAGGATCACGTGGGGTCTGTGCTCTGCACGAGCAACTGTGGATTCTGTGAGGGAAAATAAGCACATGCTGCCCTTTCCTTTGGGTTGAGCTGCACACAAAAGTCAGACAGCAAAAAGAGGGAAATAATCACAGTTTGGCTGCTTTCCCCTTCCCTAGAATTGTTCCAGGGATCTGCTGTGGCTCTCCCAGTCCCAACCAGACCCTGGGACAGGGCCCAGACCAGCCCAACGTGTCAGTGCTGGCAGATGCCCAGTGACCCTTTCCCAGCCCTGGCTCCACTCAGTGTTCTTTCATAACATCCCACCCACTCCTGGAGTTGTGCCATGGGAAAGGCTCCACGTGGCTATGAAGAAAGCCACCAAACAGGTCACATCCCATGGAGACACCTCCTTCCCACCTACCCTGCACAGCCAGGCAGGGTTTAGTAGGCTCCTTCCTGCTGGGAAGGAGTTTCTCTTGCCATAAGCAGCAGTAAGCCCCAGCCTTGCACAAAGACTTGAGCTTTAGAAATAGAATGAGAAGCTGAGCTTACCACCAGATCCTCCAGCGATGAGCTGTCACTGATAACAAGGTCATTGAACTGGTCCTGGATTTGATCCATTGTTTGTGGGAGATCACGGGCTGGAATAAACCACTCATGCTCCTCCTCCTCTTCCAGCATCTCCTGGAAACAGCGCTCGATAAATTCTTCTTCCCACAACTCCTCTTCGATCTGTGCAACGAGAAGAAACTGCTTCAGCAACAGATCTATTGTGGTGAGCTCATGGGGGGTTTATTCCCAGGTGTGTGCACCCAGCTGACCTTCCCAGCTGTCCAGCAGCACCCCAGCCCAGCACCATGTCCAGGCAGCAAGGACATCAGTGCTTTGCCCAAGGGACTGGGGCTGCAGCTGAAAGGAAGAGGCAGGAGAACCCCTCGGCCCCAGCTGTTTCGTTTACAGCTTGTTATGGCCTGAAGGAGGAGGAAAATGTAGGTCCCAAGCAAAAATTTCAGCTGTACCAACTAGTCTGGACTGAGCTTGCTGCAAGTATGAGGAAGGGATCTGTGCCAAGACACAGAGCCAGGAAACACTCCCCAGGAAAGTGTCCTGTGGGACTCCTGGGGAAAAAATAACCCCTGCCTGCCACCTGGAACAAGAAGCCTCTCCTGGCTGTGCTCACCCACTGTGCTCTCCTGGGGAACCCCACCTGATCCCAGCAGCTGTGAGGAATGCAGCCCTGCTGTCCTGGGAGCAGGACAAACCAACCCAGGCAGAACTGACACGCAGTGCAGAGATTAAAGCAGTTTTCCTTGGTTGTTCAGTAAACGAGCTTTGGAGCGAGATCATCCTACAAATTTTCCATGTCCTGAATCAAGAGCATGTAAGAGAGGAAAGCAGGGAAACAGAAGCTGGTGTGACTTGCCCAGACACAAGGGAATAGAAAATTGATTCAGGACAGATTTAGAAGTTCACTCAGTGGAAGCTCGAACAAGTCTTCCCATCTACCCTTTGCTCTGAAATCAAGTACCTCCTCAATCCTGGAGTGGAAATTCAGTTACCACAAACAAAAAGCCAAAAACATTAACAGCAGATTATCAGGACTGCTGTGCAATCTAGGTCTTTGCCCTCGGGGCAAGCACACCCACAGCTCACCTGGGGCTCTGGGGAACATCCCCACATGCTCAGAGCCACCGCCCAGGCACTCCAGAGGCACTGAAGGCTGACTCAGTGATTCCCCAGAGCAGCACTCCAGCCTGCGTGGCACCTCCAGGAGGCACTGCCTCCCTCCTGCTGTGGGCACATGCCCACAAGGCTCCTGTTACACAGGGTTTGCCCAGCTCCAGGGGCTTGGTTACAGGCCTGTACCCCTACAGGTGCCTCCATGGCAGCTCCAGCAGTACTAAGTAACATCTAATTCCCCAAATAGCTGGAAATTAGGACTGCCTGTTTTTATTTTCCAGCTCCAGTTTAACTCAGGCTCCCAGAGGGCTGTGTCTGCAGCAGCAGGTGACCAAGCTGCCCCAAGTGTGTCTGTCTGAGCATGACCCTTCTCCCCTCACACTCCCACCTTTCCTCTGCTCTGACAATGGAATCTGTGCCTGAAAAATCATGGCACAACTCAGCTCCTTCCCAGAGAACTACACCCCCAGTATGCTAACTGTGGGACAGTTCCCAGGGGGAAAAAGCCACCAAACAGGAAACAAGGCACAAGAGAAGAGAGAACGGAGGTTTTGTGAGCGAACCTGACTCTGAGCAAGCTCAGAGCTGCTGGCACCCCGAGGATCCTGTACTGGTAACTCAGCACCCAGCACAGCCACAGCTGCTGGAGCACAGGCAGCAGCTATGGAGAGCACAGAGCAAGCTGGGAATGGGAAAGGAGTGTGGAAAGAGCTGGGCTGCTCCCAGTCTCCAGAGCAGGAGAGAAAAGGGTGACAGAAGCAAGGTGGCAGAGGAAGGTAAGGCTTCCTTCCCACTGGATGGAGAAGGGAGCTGTGAGACTCAAGTATTAAAATGAGCAGCTGTCACCCAGCAACCTGTGGAGCAGCAGTGCTGTTCCCAAGGCAGGTGTGCACCTGGAATTCCCCAGCTCAGCACTGGGGCACTGAACACGTCCACACACGAACGCCTCCTGGGCCAGCCCTTCCCAAGTGCCACCTACTTCTGTCAACTCTCTGTTCTCCCCTCCCTCCTGCAGAAGCAGGGAATTAATTAATGGATGCATTAGAACATGCCGCACTTCCTGTATTTTCCACCAGGACTACAGAAGATCAGCATTTACTGCCAGAGCAAGGGAGACCTGTTTGTTCCCCAGGATCACTCCAGAGAGCCCATCTAAAACTTCCTCTCCCAAGGAGGGTCAGTGGTGGACCCCAGCTCTGTCCCTTCAGCTGGGAAGTGACAAAGAACAGACAGGCCATGGAAAGCAGGGAATGACTTGCCTGCCTGTTAAACTCCTCTTCGTTCTCCATCCACATGTACTCAGCAAAGGGGTTGTCATCCTCATGGGAGTGCCCGTTGATGATCACATCCTCGCTGATGATGCTGGGGCTGGTACTGCTGCGACTCGGGTCCTTCATGGCTGCCACTCCGATCCCAAACCTGCAACTGAGGAGGGCAGCGTTACACACCTGCAGGTTCCTCATTCCCTGCCCTGCACAAGCCCAGCCCAAGGGAATGAGGCTGCACCTGCACTCAGAGGCTCCAGGCAGCCTTGCCCCCACTGCAGCAGAGCTGTGAGATCACAACAAGGAACGGCATCACAAGCACAGCTCCCATTGTGTGCGGATTCCAGTGACAAATTAATTTCCCAAACTGAACCTCACCAAGCACCACGGCCAATGAAAAGTGACAGGAAAAAACAGCAGGAAACTTGCCAGTAGGAAAATATTTAAACACTCAAAAGGAGAATTTGTTTTCCAAAGCACTTTTAAGTGTTGTGTGTGATGGCACGAGCCAGGTTTCACAGCCCTTTCCTGCTGGGAAACCTTGCAGTGAGCAGAAACCACGAGGAACTGATCCTGCACAGGGCCACCTGGAAATCTGTGTATTCTGAGGTGACACAACATTGCTGCCCTCCTGTACCGTGCCCAAATAAACGGATCAACACTGGAAAAGCTCAGTATTTGTTGGATAGTAACACTGGTAGTATCAATTTTCTTTAAACACTACACAAAGTGAGGCAACATCATAAAAAAGACCTAAAAAAAACCTGACCAAAAAAATCCATGACTCAAGTAAAATTTTAATGTTTTTCTCACGTTAAAATTCACAACGAAAGTTTCAGCAGCAAGTGAAAATATTTTTATTTAGTTAATAAAAATATTTTCACTTGCTGCTGAAACTTTCGTTGTGAATTTTAACAAACTTCACTGTCTGCATATCAAAGAGTGACTTCTTCAGAGAGGAGGGTATCGAAATACAGCCTTGTTGTTATTTGAGTACAAGGGCTTATCACCCAGCACCTCACATTTTCTCTTTGCATTCCAGTTGGTTCTGTTATCTAGGGAATTAATGCAAGTTTTGGTTCAAAA
The DNA here is from genome assembly GCA_034509185.1 of Euphonia xanthogaster. Taxonomy (NCBI): domain Eukaryota; kingdom Metazoa; phylum Chordata; class Aves; order Passeriformes; family Fringillidae; genus Euphonia; species Euphonia xanthogaster. The sequence goes on along the minus strand of JAYDZK010000039.1, from coordinate 1,376,540 downwards.
CTCTTGATGATACCAGCTAAAAACCTGCCACATCTGAGCGACCAATTAAGAAAAGCACAAAGAAGAAGGAACCTGCCTGGCTTGCTGTGTTCCATGTTTCTTAATCAAAGACAAACCCCAGCACAGAAGTCACTGCTGCTCCCTGGGAAGCACCACAACTGGGAGCAGATGCCTGTATTCCACTGTGTATTCCACAAGGGAAAGCAGGTTCTTTTTAATGTTCTCTCAAAACAAACTTGCTGGGGATTACTGGCAGCATTTACATAAAACAGGAAAGGATGTTGTGTTTAACACCCCAATTCAAGCTTGAAATTGCTTTAAGCCACTTCAGCTGTTCCCAAACCAACACATAGGATGGAGTACAGGAAATAAAGCCTAAAAAACTGAATTTCTTCTCCCCCCCCCACCCCGTTTTTTACTGGCATGTCTTTTCAGCTTCTCTTTTGTGGAGCTAGTCTTGATATTATTGTTTTCCTGAAAGTATCTGCCTCAGCAGTGAGGAACTCAGGCAGCTTCTACACAAAGGTGACTGTACCCAAACAAGTCCAGAATGGTAAAAATAATTAAAAAAACCAACCCAAACCCAACAAACCAATCCTACTTGTTTGTGTAAAAGCTTGGAAGGTTAATTTGTTGAATCATGTGCCAGCTTTCCCATTTCTGAAGTGTTCTCACCAGACAGGAGCTCCAGCTTTAGGAGGGAGGGAGGGAAGTCCAGCTTGGACATAACCAGCTTTGTCCACCATTGCCCAAGGATGATGGGGATGATATTCAAGAAGGACTCAGGCTCAACCTGAATATGTGAAGTTTATCTGATGAAGCCCTCAGACCATTCATGCCTTTCCCACAGGGAAACATGCCCACACTCACGTATCCTGCAGGAACTCTGAGAAAGCCCCAGGCTGGTTTCTCACTTGCAGCACTCCTGATTTAACTTTCTGCAGCTTCCAACAGAACAAATAAACCTTCCCATTTCTCCACTTCAAGACACAGACCAGGTTTCTGTGCTCACGTGTGGGGACAAGCTCAGTCTCATTCCATCAGTACTGGCACAACCTTTTCAGTCAGGGAATTCTGAGGGGGAGAGTCAAATGCCACTACAGTCTTGCAAAAAGTCCCAATCCAAGCAGGCTGCTGCAGGAAACAAGCCCCAGTGCCAGGCTATACTGCTGCTGGGAGTAAAAATAACCCATTTTCCATCTGGGAGTAGGTGGGAAGCAGAGGAGCTCAAAACTCCTCACTGTAGAAGAGGAAATGTAACATTGGCAGTGCTAAGGAACAGAAAACAGGGAGAATTCTGCCTCGGTGACAAACTGTGAGGTTCTGACCCAAGTTCCTCTGGGATTTTGGTGTGGAGTGGGGGTGGTGGAGCAAGCACACTGCAAGTGAGTAAGGAAAAACACTAATAAAAAATAGGACTTGTATCTTAGGGATGAAGACAGAAATAAAAAATCCTGTAACAGCAGGCTTTCAGTTAACCCTGAGTTGTTTTCTGTATGCAGTGTGCAGCTTGTTACTCCAGAACATCACTAAGGCCCATTAATTCACCCATTTCCCTGAATTTCGCTGCAGTTACAGCCATGAAGAGCCCTTGACCGGCCATCATTAAAATTCAGAGCTTTGTGACTGAAGAGTCTGCATTTAAAACCCAGTCACGAAAGAAGATTATCCACTGCCTTCTCCGGAGGTGAGGTCAGGCCTAATTCCATGCAGCAACCACAGCTCCTCACCCGCCACAGAAAAAAAAGAATAATTAAGTTTAAAAATTACGATATTTGCTTTAAGTACCCAAAAATAACATGGTTTTAGTGGGAGCTGAAGATTAAAGGAAGGTGTTTTAGAGCAGCTAGGGCAGAAGTCAGCGACTTGTTTATCAGCCGGTGATTGCTCCTGCGAGTCGGCAGCACCGGCCCAGCTCCTCCTTATCTATCGAGATTAGCACACGGCTCTTATCGAGGGAGCTGATTATAACCGTCTAATAATTATACTCGCCCAATAAACAGATTTCTTAATCAAATCCACGCGGGACGCCAGCGCTATCTGATATAAACGCCTCCGAGTGCTGCGCTGGAGGTTACCGAACGCAGCCGCCTCCCCCGCGCGGGGCTCAGCCGGGGGTTGTGGGAGCAGCGCCCCGGCAGGGACGGGGCCCCTCGGCGGCTGGCCGGACCCGCTCCGAGGCCACTTTTCGGTAACAGCGGGGCCGCCGCGAGCCGGTGTTGTCGGTAAGCCGGGTGCCGGTAACCCCGGGCCGCGCCGCTCGCTGCCCCGGCCCCGCGCGGGCGGTATCGCCGCGGGGCCAGCGCCCCCCGGCCCCGCTTTGTTCGGCACCAGCCGCCCCCGCAGGCCCCGGATGGCGCCGCAGACAATACCGAGGGGCGGCCCAGATCGGAAGAG
>JAYDZK010000039.1:1346282-1373929 GCA_034509185.1 Euphonia xanthogaster | reverse complement strand
CGCCGGACCTGACGTCACTTCCGCCAACGCCGGGCCCCGCCGGCTCCTCCCTCTCTCCCCCGGAAGCGGCGGCGGCAGGCGCGCGGCAGGCCGCAGCATCGGCGGGGGGGTGGCGCGCTGCACACCGGGACGCGTAGTCTTTTCCCCCACCCTCCTCCCGGCGCGCGGCATGCCGGGAGCTGTAGTCCTGCACGGCACCTGGCGGCCATTTCGCGTGGCGGCGCGGGGCACGCCGGGAAGCGCAGTCCGGCGGGGTGGCCGCCATCTTGTGGCAGCGGCAGTGAGGGGGCGGGGGCCGAACACCCCCGGTGCTCACGGAGGGATCGCCGAACGGCCCCGGGGCTCTCAGCGGGGGATGCCAACACTCCCCGTTACTGGGCACCCGCTGAGGCTCCCCCAGCCTCCCTCGGGACAGCGGCTGAGTCGGGAGGCGCAGACCCCTCGCCTCACTGAGGGAGGGGATAATGGAGCGCTGGGTGAACACTCCTGTTCTCCAAGTGGTGTTTCTGCACGGGCTCGTGCGTTTTAAGGCTCTGTATGAGGAAATGGGACATAACAGATTCCTTTCCGAGTACATACCGAGGTTTCAGTCCCGTTTACTAAATGGGTTCAAAAGCCATTTTTACTCTCTTTTTGCTTCTCCTCTCCCTTTTCCTCAGGGGAAGGTGGGAATGCCCCTCCTGCCCATTCACAGCCTCACAGAGGCACAGAAACCAGCCACAATCTGGAGCCACCAACCCTCCTTGAGCCGGCTGCCCCAGCTGCAGCTGCACGTGGCACACAAAGCAGCTGGAAATGCCCAAGTCTATGTTAGTTTATACTGGTTTTACCAGCCACCATTAGCAACTTGTTCCCAGGGCCCAAGGGTTTCCCCACAGCCCATCAAATACTGCAAAATACCTCTGCAAGCATCATCCTTTAAAAAACAACACTGTGCTCTTGCTACTGTTATTTCCACAATTTCCAACTCTACAAATCCAGCAGGATGTGGTTTTCTCATCTGGAACAGGCTTCTCTTTTTACTCACTCCTCACAGCAATGGGACAGCAGTCTCCAGGTCACACCTCACAGCTGAAATTTGTGCCTGAAGTACCGAGCCTGACATTTCACACTCACCCCTGTGCTCTGGGATTTCCCTCGCCTTTCACAGTGCAGCTATTCCCAAATAAGCAGCCCATGACACCAATGTGTGTGTCTGGAATCTGTCTTCAAGATCAGGTTTTTCTGGCATCTCTTCCTCAGAAATTACCCTACGGGCTCTACTCTCCCTGACTTCTGCATGGGAACAAGCAGTGGGCTTGATTTAACTTCTGACATGTAAAAGCATCCTTACAATCACTCATACCTGGGAATGCTTTATGTTTAAACACTAAACATGATGTACACGTTTACCTGTACACAGGTTACATGATCAGCACAGGTATTAGCTAACAAAAGGCTACTTTAAAAACTGAATGTAGTATTTTGAAAGATTAATCTTAATTTATTTCCAGGGTCTTTTAAGTTTCCTTCCAATGTTCATTTATCTGCCCCCTCAGCGAGAAGGGGTGTGTGGTCTGCAGCCAAGGCAGAGGGACTCAACAGCCTCTCGGGGCAGATGAGTGACAAATGCCACCTAACTGGGGCTCCAAGCCCATCCTTCTGGCTTAGTTCTGCTCCCAGGGCAGGGCTGCTGGAGCCTGTGATTTCTTTCAGGGGCCTCCGAAAGCTTTAGGATTCTATCAGTGCCTGACATTTAATCCTTTTCCTACAAACCCAAACATCACTTTGCATACCAATGAGTGTCATGTACAGAGCAGCAACTGCTCTCTGTACAGGCATGAGTCACTGCATGGTAAAAGTTTAATTTAGATGTGCTATTTCAACAAACCCTGCGCTGGAGCTGCTCCGCAGCACTTCTCCCCTCTCCAGGCCCCCACAGAACCTGCTGCCCTCGCTGGAGGTGGCTCAGGCTCTTAGGGACTGCATGCCCTCGGGTGAGGGTGCAACACAAAGTCACAGCTGGAAAAACGAGTTCTCGAGGCTTGACTTGCACACAACACGAAGTCCTGGGTCTGCTGGGTGGGTCTGCTTAACAAAGGACATTTTAACTTCATCAGCACTCAGCCTCCTGCATGCCAAACCCCTTCCAGCCCCAGATCCTCACTGGTGGAGGCTCAAGCTGGAAGAATGGGCCCCAGTCTGTTTTGTCTGCGTGAATGGGATGTGGCTCCAGCTTTGATGAGAACACCCCAAAACTCCAGAAATAAAAGTGTCAGCAGAATATACCTACCAGGGTTTTAACAAGTGATATTTTAATTTGCTTGGAAATGCAAGAGGGTTTAGGTAAGAGAAAGAAGAGTTATGCAGGAAGCTGCTGAAGCAAAGGCGTTAAAAAACATGCACATTTTAAAAAGAGAGCTCAAGTTTTGGTGTGGTGACGTGACACAGGATAGAGTTCAGCAGACACACTGGTTAACATGCCAAATATCTCTAACAAATCACCGTGGTCTAGCTTTGTTTATTGGGAATCACTTTAGTAACCTGAAGTCACAAATAAGCAGTAAATAACAAAAACTACAGATAAACACAGGTTACACATGCAAATTCCTGTTCACATCTCACATGTGCAGGTACATTAAATGCACAGTTCTAAAGAGTCTTGACAAAACCAGGCTTTAACAAAAAATGGTGTTAAAATGCAGGTATGAAAACTTCCATGTGAAGAATATAAAGACACCTTTGTCCTTTTAGGACTCCAATGCTGCTTTTGATATATCAGAGATGTACGACAGCGACGAGATTCAAGTAAAAGCAGGAAGAGCTCAAGGAAATAATACTGGTCAGAGAATGGGCATTTACTGCTCACTAAAAATACACAGAATAGCTGAATAGGAAAGTCTAGCAAGAGCTTAGGAAAAAAAAAATCACAAAGTTGTAAAGCTGACTAATCACTAATTTTCCTATTTGCTATAGATAACAGCAGTGACATTAAAAGAAACTGCAATTCAACATTTAAAAATGCAACTTACATTTAACGACTTTTCCAAAGTGAAATGCAATGACAGCCTTACACTCAAAATTAAACAGCTGCTAGGCTCAGACCAAAATACGGAATGTTCTAGATAAAATAAAAATACAGTATTACTTTTCATTTTTTATTCAGAATGGAATTGAAAGACAAGTTCTGAAGCTTGAAAGTAGTAAGTTTCATTTAAACGCAGTTTTCTTCTCATAGATGAGCTTTCCACAAGGGTGCAAGATTTCATTTTCTGTAATAGCTTGAAGTGTCAAATGAAAAGTTGTTGCCATTCTCACATTAAGAACAAACTGTTGTCATTAATTTAACTGCATATGCTTTTTGCTACAACATTTAACACATGAACAGACCTATAATGCCTACTGTATCTCACTAAAACAAAAAAGAATACAGTATTTCCATCTACTACTTGTACTGCTTTTAAAAAAGATTAACATTAAAAACAAAGCCACGTTTTCCTTATATCCTTCCTTCTCTTTAACCTTCTTTCTTTTGCCTGAAGTCTTCTGCCATTTTATCCAGAATTTTCTGTTGAAAGAAAGCAGTTATATTGGGGATACATTGAAAGAGTTTCTCACAGGCACAACATAAAGAACAGAAACATAAATCCAATTTCCAAGTTTAAATCTGTGAGCATCAATTGCAATTGCAAAGGTCATACCTAACAAAGCTGGCACTTCTCCCCACCCTGGAGTTGAGCTCTCCTTGGCAAGCCAAGGGAATTCCTTTCCCTTCTGTCATGGACTTGCACATGACAGAGCCACTTACCTGGGTGGAATCTGCCCTCTACAGAGGCAGGGACACAACAGCTCAATATCTCCCCACCCTGGAGAAGGGTTAATTTGGAAGTCTGAGGAATTTGGTACCACTTTGATGACATTTGGCAGCAACACCAATTCACCTATTTCATCCTCCCAGCTCTCCAAGCAAAGGAGACTCCGAGCTCCAAGCAAGTGCCACTTGAAACAGGAGCTGCATTCCCCCCTTCCCTCCCCAATTCCAAACCCCACCACAGTCACACAATCCCCACAAGCAGCTCACTGATCATTTCTGCCATGGAAAAAGCAAAGCAAATCATGTTTCATTCAAGTAATAAAGCTCACAAATTGGCATTTTCCCCCCTTCCCTTTTTACATCAAGGCTTTAATGTCCCATAAGCAGGTACCTCAATGGAAAAAAAAAAAGAAAAAAAAAGAAAAAACACTATGGTGATGGATGAGGTGGATTTTCTTCCTACAAGATCCTGCATGGAAATTGATTTTCTGATCTACTCCTTCACAGTGTTGTTTGGTGACAATTTTTATGCCATCTGCCTTCCTGGGCCCTCTGTTTCTTTAGGGGTTCCCTGTTACTGCAAGAAGGCAAATGTTTGAATTATGAGGTGCCACATTTTCCTTCTCCTTGGAGCTCCTGGGGTTTGCTTTCAGCTCAGGGATCAACTGCCCTGAAATGCATTAATGTGACACTGCAGGACTATCAGAATTCCTTTGGGATTGCCCTTTCCTGGAGGTCATGTTTGCAGCTCACAGTATGAGGTTACAGCAGCAGCATTGTCACTCATGCCATGCAATCATGTGTGTAACTCATCCAGTTAGAAAATGGAAAAAGTGCTCACAAAATCAGAAGTTGCAAAGGTTTTTCCTTTTTTAAACATATAAAAACTTGATCTTAAGCATTGTTGACTGGTTGAAAACACTCTCAAAGGGACAACTGGAAGTGATCTGGGCCATCTGTATTTACTCTGCATCACTACTTCTAAGCCTGGCCATATTCCAATTGGAATTCCCTCTTTAATCCAAATTTACAAGATAAAAAAATGCTGGAGCCACTCTTTAAACTGTGTATTCTGCATATTGTTTTGACAAGATGACGTTTTGGAGAGGTCTATCTAGAGTTAAAAGTTATTGAGTAAGCCAATTTCCACTGCCTGAAAGGTATTTTTGTTCTCAGTCCGGTCTCGTTGAGCTCTATTCCCCAGAAAGAATCAAGCCATTTAAAATGAACAAGTTTTTGCCTTACCTTCAACTTTTGATAATGAGGAAGGCTGCTGCAATGGGTCTTTTTTGCAACATCTTCATTTGTGTAGAACAGGGAACACAATTTGCAATAAAACCCTGTTTTGGGTACCACATAATTCACACCTAGAGGAGTAAACACCACAAAATAAACTAAGAGATCTACTCTACATCATTTCTTTTAATGTCATATGTCATTTCAGCTAAATCTTAAAACCATAATTTACTTCACATTTAAAAGCTGCTTTATCTTTACAAGTCTCTGTTTTAGTTTAGTCAAGGAGGGGCCTAGTAGTAACTAAATATGTGCAGTTTTTTTTTTTTTAATTTAAAAATCAACCTTTCAGATTAAGAGTCCATTTTTATTGGGTCCTTCAAGAACTCACAATGTTTTGTGATCAGTTTTGGAGTATTTAATATGACTCTGAACTATTGTGCTTTGTGCTAAAATTGAATTTGTGTTGCTAAAAGATACCTCTGTCAATTTTGCCTAAGGAAAGGGTTATGAAAACCGCTATGAAAATAAGGAAAAAATGAAGAAAATACTGGGTTTAGGGCAGGAGTGAAGAAGAGGGAGGAGGGGAAAGCCCTAAAATGAAAGGCTATGGGGCAATGTATTGCCAAAAATAAAAGTCAGATGAAATGAGAAATGCTACTGCGATGCACAGAGACATTTTCGATAAGAAATGGAAACAGCCTTACCAACAGGAATGTTTGGCTGGTATGGCCCAATCCTAAACTCATCTGGGACAAGAGGTTTCTCCAGAACGCTCTTTGTTTCCTGCTCGCCCTGGGGGTCTGTGTTTTCCTGGGTGCTTTTCTCAGTATCCTGTGCTGTCGGAGCATCAGAAGCTTCAACGCTCTCAGCCTTGGCGCTCTCTTCGCTTTTCGTTCCGTTTTCTAACGTTTCACTCTCCTGCTCTGGCTCCTCAATCTTGTCCACCTTGATCTCTGCCAGGCTGTCCTCGCTCTTGCCCGCAGCCTTGGCTGCCAGCCCGGACTTGCGCAGCTTCTGGTGGTCGGAGTCCTCCTCGTCGCCCACCTCGTCCAGGGTGACGAAGCCCTCCATGCTGCGCGGGAAGCCGCCCACGTAGCGCTGCGGGGACAAGGGGACTGTGTCAGCTCAGCCCGAGGGCTCCCCTCCAACCCCCCTGAGCTTCACAGCACAAATTCGTTCTCCAAACTCCTCCTACGAGAGCTGCCTCGCTCACTCCAACTGTTACTCAAGGTTTAACCAGCTCTTTTTGTACCCCACTGCTCCAGAATCAAGGATTACCTTTCAAAATGATGGTTTTTTTTTTGCATCAGGAGTGGCCACTGTTTCACCACAGCAACATAATTTCAACTTAAGAACAGAGCCAAAACCACTTAAATTCTCAAGATGAAAGTTCTTTTAACATGAGTACCTTAAATGAAAGTAATTTTGGAGTGCACAAATTTTGTTTCTATTTGAGAATCCTGTAAGATCCTTGAATTCATGGCCTGAACAGAAAGCAAAACCTTTCCAGAACTATTCTGTCCCCATTAATGGTATGAAAGTTCATCAAAAAGAATTAAAAGCTCTTTTCAACCAGTAGAAAGCTTGGAGCATCCATATTAAAATGACCACTAAAACACAAACAAAACCCAACCCAAACCCACCGACCACCCAAACTGTGAAAGCCTCTGAAAATCCAGGTTTTATTAGAAGAGGGACTGTTTAAATTTGGAATTTTTGGAAATGCTCCTGCTGATATGGAGATATCACTATTGCATATACTTAACAGCAACTGAGAGCAGGACTGAGGCAGCATCAGCTTTGTGAATCTGGGTCTTCAAGAACGAAGCTTGGCTCTGAAGCAGTTTATCACAGCCAATGCCCACATACCAATAAGGAACACTAAGAAAACTGGGAAATGCCATTTGCATGGCCAGTATCCATCTCAGCACCATTAACCAGGTTCCTGACAAGGACCCCCCCCAAACTGAAATCTATGCAAATCTCATTCATTAATTAGGGACATGCCTTTCTTGCAAAACACCATTCCAACAAATTACTACAACTTTGCACACTACTCCACAGAACTGAGTATGATTAACAAAGCAGGTAGGACATAAAACCCACAAGAGTGTGGGATGATGTGGTGAGAAAAGGAATTCACAGCAAGTAGCCTGTGACTGGAAACCAATTCCTGTCTTTCTCCAGTGAGAAAGGGACCCTGGCTAACTGGAGATGGCCCTACCTGCCCCTCAGTGTAAGGTGCAAGCTGTATATCCAATTCTGCCCAAGCCCAGATTAGCCTCAAGCCCCCAGTACGTTCTTTTCTGAACATCATTTCTGGCTCATGGGTAACTACAGACAGTTTGCTGAGAAACTGCTCAGGAGAACACAGTTCCTGGCTAAGTATTAATCAAAAAAAGGGTGAAAAGCAAGCAAATCCCCAGCAAGCAACAAGGGTAGAAGCATCAAAATTAAAGCTTCTGTCAAAACAGAAACAGGGATTTATAACTGAATCCATGTGCAAGCTACACCCAGTGAGATCTTCCATTTTCTTCACAGAGCTTTAACACCTGCTCCTCTCCAGAGAGGTGTTTTAAAGACCCACAGAGGAAGATTGGCACCAGAATGTACATGGTGTGCTACCTAAGTTAGACTGCAGTTCCCCCACTCAACAGATCACTGTGTGTTACCTTTTTAAGCTTTTTCTTGGCTGCTGGAGTGGCTGCAACATTCCCCTCAGTTTTTACAGTTGCATCATCAGGTGTGTCCTTTTTTTCCTCAGTAGCCACATCAGCTAAATTGGCAACATCTGTATCCTCTCCTGCTGAGCTGCCACTTTCTAACAGTGCTGCTGCCTCCTCCTCATCCACCAGCAGCTCATCTTCAGACTCCAGGAGCAAACTGGGCTCATCTTGCTCTGCCTGTTCCCCACTTTTGGCACCTGAAGGCTCAGCAGCATCCTCCTGTTTCTCCTCTTTCACTTTTTCTTCTGTATTGCCACTTTCAGGTTTCTGAGCAGGTTCTGTTTTGGACTTCTTATCACTGGGAGAATCTTTGCTGTCTGGGGAATATGTTCTTTTTCTGTAAAGAACAAAGAACATTGCTGCTTGTAAACCTGGAGAGAGCCCAGAAATTACGAAAGAAAAAGATCGTATTTCTTTAGGCAAGCCTGGAAACTGTTGTGTTTCAGCTCAGAAAATGGAAAGCTGAGGGAAACCCTGAAGGACATCATTCTTCAAATACACAAAAGGCTGCTCCAAGGAGAAATTATCCTTACAAGACAGGAAAACTGCTTGTGGGTTTAAATTGCAGGAAGGTAAGGCTAATTACGGACTGCAAAGGATTTCCTGAGGAGCCTGAAGAGGCTGTGAAATCTCCATCATTAGAGGAAGAGGGTGGGTAGCATATTTGAAACAGTTAATCTTTGGGCACAACCTCCAGCCATTTGATCTCAAAGTTGCCTGACTCTTGTATTGTTTCTATACTCTGAATAAGGTATTTTCATATATCCTTTAAACAACATCATGCTTTAACACTAGGAAATTACCTGGTTTTATCCTTTTTCAGCAGTTCAACTCCTTTGTTGGGAATCTAAAATAAAATTTGAAAAATCTGTGAGTAACAGCAGACTATGACTTACACAACTGCTGCAGCAGTTAATTAATTCAGACCAGAAACCAACCCAGCCAAGTGCTTCCAGCTACATCAACCCCCAGGAACTCTGTCCATGCCACCCACCAACTGATCAGTAAACCTTTATGTCATGTCAGACAGGATCTGACCAACCTAGAAATCCCCTGCCTTTATTCACAGTAATTATCCAATACAAAACGAATGGGATAGCCTGCTCCAGAAAATTCACATACGATTCCTGGTTTGTTTATGAACCAAGAGCATGTAGTGCAGGCACTGGCACAGATCAGTCCTAAGCTGTACTTTTCTCCATCATTACTGGAAAACCTTTAGCAGACTCCCATCACTTCACCTGTAGGCAGTAACAAGGAAAATCTGTTCAAATTGCCACTAAGTGCTCATTTTGCTGCACAACCATGTGCATCAGTAAGATTTCTTCAAGCTCCACAACAAAGCTGATGTTTCTAGGAGACAGCCTGACAGTACAGATTTCTCCTGCTTTCATTATCACAGGACTTTATTATTATCACAGAATATTCTGAGTTGGAAGGGACCCATAAGGATCATCAAGTCCAGCTCTTCAGTGAATGGCCCAAAAGGGTTGAACCCATCACCTTGGCACCATCAGCACCATGCTCTGACCAGCTGACTTCCTCTCAGTTTTCCACCTACTGTCCCAGTCTGATGAAGAACAACCTACAATTGCATGAATATTACCCTGGTGTTACGTAAAAAAACCCTTCAGTCAACCTTTCCCTCCTTTATATCAGCTGCACGGGCAGAGGTGCAGTTCTAATACATTTTAAGTTTTCACAAACCTTCTTCATTTTCAAATATGAAGGGGAAAGAAAAAGGATCCCACATTAGAGAATGTTCTAAATGGAGTAATTTTAATTAAAATCTACAAAATTTACTCCAAAATCTGAATTTTAGTACCTGGGTTTTGTTTCATCTGAAAGGAATATCCTTTAACTTGTCTCATAACACCACACTCGTGCCAAGTAACTGCACTTGAGAAGCCAGAAAATACTACAGCCAACTGTTTAATTTTACATGCAACACTGAGTTTTCAATAAGGAATGGCTGTCATCTACTTCCTTTTACATCTTCAACTACAATTAAAAAAGTCCGTACCCTTAACACCAGTTTCTTGTACTTTTCAGATAAATCCACTTTCACACATCTGCCTTGGAACCAAAGCGCTTTGTTGGCACAATGCTCAACCATGGCCAAAGCATCTTCTCTGGTCTCCATCTCAATAAAGGCCTGAAAAGATTAAAACACACATTAAAAAAGACTCTGAAACACACAACAGTTTTCCAGGCAGTGATTTAACTTAAAACACAGCATTTCCAAATACTGAAACAAAATCATGAGGTTCAACTACATCCATCCTCGCCAAACACTGTAACATTTACCCAAAGGCTCTACAAACCCCAGCTTTTCCATTCAGAACATCTGTCCCAGAGACAGTTCTGAAATCAAACAGGCATTTAAATAATCTGCCAAAAAAGCCACCATAAAGTAAAACATGATTTAAATATAAAAGTATCGGGACAATGAAACCCTTATTTAGTGCTTATGTACCTGGGAATTTCAGGCAAGCTGTGAGACTACCTCAGTATTTTATTTTTGGTTTTTGAGAGAAGGCTGAAACAAAAAGTCAGCAACTGCTGCTCCTCCAGCTTTGTAAGGAGATCTCATGAGGCTGCTGAATGAGCTTTCAACAAGCACATCTGGTTGCAGTATCCTTGCCAAAAAACTGAAAGCTGTTTCAGCAGCCAACTTAGACAGCAAAGGGATTTTGTTTTTCCAGTGAAATAAGGTCAGGGAGGACTTCCTAGGGGGTCACACAATAGTTTAGTAATGTTTCACTTCTCAAGTGTGGCGCTAGGGGATTCAGGCACCCATCTCTTTGTAAAAGCAGTGGAACTTTTTACTCAAGAGAGCAATGAACTGGGACAGTAAAGCTTAAAAAAAATTAGAGCTGAATAGTTTAAACTCCTGTATATTTATAGAAATCTTGTCCATGCACATTAAAAGCATTTCACTATACACGTGCAATGGTCTGTCTTCAAACCTTTCTCTTCTGAGCTAGAAAAGCACAGCAGGACTGCTTTTGTTTAGTTTTAAAGAATGAGAAACAAAGGATAAAGAAAAGAAACATGTAACAGTGGAATATATTTGTTTCATAGGTAATGGCTTTTCAGCCCTAAAAAAATAATCCCAAGGCTCTATGCAGGAATCTGCATAATCCAATAATTAAACCTCCATGCTGAATTTTTTTCTGTTTTTAAAGCAGCTCATATTCCAGGGACATCTCCCAAGAAGCTCCAAAGCAAATCTCTGACCTAGACAGACCCTGTGTCATTTCCAAACCTATGCCAGAGCACAAAATCCACACGTGCCCCAGGTGAAGGTGCAATTTCTTCCCAGCTAACCCCCCCTTCAAGCCCTGCCCCAGGGCTCCCCTGCAGTCACCTGGCTTTTCATCCTCATGAGGATGTAGTTCTTGATCTTCCCGTAGGGCTCGGCCAGTTTGAGCACGGCGTTGTCAGAGTAGCCCGAGTGGGGCAAGTTGCTCAGGTGGATCACACGACCAAGTTCTGGTTTTGGTGGCTCAGTCTTTTGGTCAGGTTTACCCTCAGGTTTCTAAGATTAAAAGGGAAAGGCATTTAAGACCTGTATATAAAGATACATAGGTGACTGTCCCTTGATTAATCTGATGCACTGAAAAGTACAGAAATTAGGAATAACTAAAATGCAGCAGCCTCCTAACACTGAATGGCCCAGATTAAAATAAGGCAATGCTAAAAAAAGCAGAAGTGTTTTACCTTTATTCTCTTGTATTTCTGTGACAAGTGGACTCTGACTGGTTTACCAAACACCAGGGCAGGTGTTGTTGAATAATATTCCACTGCAGCCTGGGCATCTTCAGTGGTTGACATTTCAATGAATGCCTGAAATCATACAAAATCAAATTAAGTGTTGCTCTTTCAGGAATCTAATTTTGTTTCAAATTTTCAAGCTCTTCCATGCCTTCTTTTAAAAATAACTGCATCAGAAATAAAAACTGCTTTTTGGTTACAGTGTGAACTGACCTGCAGAACTTGGCAGATACTTTATTTAGGTGCACAAACAGAAGTATTTTGTTTGTTTACATTCCACCTAGATTTGGATTCAAAACATTCAATTGCTTCCTGCTTTTTCCACTTCTACGGTATTGCTTTTTTTCACACTTCAAAATAAGACACACTCCATAATACAAACCAAGAGCAAATAAGTTCTCAGATAGTTTTCAAACGAGAGCAGAATGTGGTGCTGTTGAGAAAGCAATGAACAACCAACCAGGAGGATTTTCCAATATAGAAGTGAAAATGCAGTAATGCAGCATTTCTGGAAACACACTCCTTTCCTTTCCCACATGCCCCTGATGACAGATGTGGCATCTCAGTGGGTGGCTGAGCAAAAACAAAGCTCAGACTGTGACAGGAAGCCCACCAGACACACCAGCCAGCCCCACCAGCAGTGCACTGGGACCCAATCTTACCTCATTGATTTTGTTTAGAATCAGATGATTTGTGATTATCCCAAAGGGTTCAACGAGCTGAAGCAGCTGATATCTCAGGTTCTTTCCCCTCTGGAAATCCATGATGTGCACAACTCTGCTTGTTTCCTGTTGAACACAAAGCATGTGCACACAGCATGAGAAAGGTTTGTTGGTACTCAGGTTAAATTCTGCCAAGGCTCTGCTCTACTGGTGTGACTGTTTAAATTTTTAAAAACTATTTTTATCTATCTTCACTAGTGACCAAAGATGCATCCAGAAAAGGCACAGAATTTCTATGGATTTCCAGAGCGAGATGCTGGCCATGCCAAAGGTGCCTTTCCTCAAGTTCACTTCCCACAGCTTCATCATGCAGAGAACCTCTAAAGTAGCTCTGTACAGTTTTGGACTAAATATTTTGTGGAGTACTCAACACAACAAACTCTTATCTCATGCCAAAGCTTCAGTACTTCCACACACATTCTAAAATCTCACTTCTAAAGACAATCAATTCATTAAGCAAAAACAAAATCCACACCTCAAGTGAGCACAGAAAAATTATATAACAAAAGTGTGAGTTAAAAAGAAGAAAGAATTTCAATACTAACCACTCTGCCCTTCTGCATGTGTCTGGGTCCTTGCATATTTCCATTTCCAGCTCCTTAAGAAATTCAAAAGAATGAACAAGCTTAGTTCAACCTGTAAGACTGGGATTAACATGTCTCATCAGGAGCTCTTAAAAGATCTGTCACTTGTAATACCAGACTGAGATCAAGTTCTAAAAACTAATTATTTCATTGCACTCTAAAAAGGCTTCTTATTTATTTCAGAGCTCTTGTAACTTGGGGTCCTCATTCCTGCTCCTTCTCTTCACTCTAACATTAGAGAAAGAGCTGCATTTATTGCTGTTCAGGAACAGCAGAGTAAGCACAGCCCATTGGACAAAAAAAAAAAATCTCCTGTTTTAAGGAAGATTTGCCAGAGGAAAACTTCTCTGTACACAAAGGATGTGAGATTTCTTTATTAAAGATACTCTTGATACAATTGTGGATTTAGGTTCTAAAACATCACCAATTCAATCACAATACCCATTAAAAAAATCCAAAAAACCAAACACAAACAAAACCCCCTTTCAAATAGTTTGGCCTATAGTTAAATCTGAGATATTTTGAAAAATTAATGATGTTATTTTAATGTAATAAAGTATGAATGCATCTATAATCTAAAAAGTGTCTAAAATATTTGTACTGTCAGGATATCCAGGTAAATTAATTAGTTTTGCTCTTTTAGTCATTTGAACTATCTAAAAGGTAGAAGTAAGAGCATCAGGCAATAATCTGAGTCTTAGTCTCCTTTCCCGAGAGGAAGAGTCTTGCATCATCCATCTTCCCACTTCTCACTTCTATTCCAATTTATTTCATGTTCACTTGAAAATAGGGGGAAAAAACACTTAGGACACTGAATTCTTACCAGAAAACTCCACCAACATGTAGCTACTCAGAAGACAGATAGAAAAATCTCCTACACAGGAAAAAAAAATCCAAGTGCTCAACACATGTAGATTAATCTCAGTTAAAAATCACCAGCTATAGGGAGTTGGCAGCTGGCAAAAAGGTGAAGTGTGGGAACTCAGTACCAGTCTTTAGTCCCACCACAGCCAAAGCATTTTAGCTCTAGTGCTGAGAAAAACATTTTCCTTCACTGTTTTAGAACACCAGTGACAAATTAAAACAGGAGTAAAAAAACCCCATAAAAAACCTAGCTAAAAATTAAGCCAGGTGAAGGTAGGTGCCTGCTGAGGTTACCTCTGGGCCCAACAGGAGGTCCTCCAAGGTGGAATGGAGGTGGTGGTGGTCCCAAAATTCCTGGTGCAGGGTTTGTAGATTGCTGCAACATAAAGGGATCACCCCTAAAAAGAGGAGAAAACACACTGTCATTTTAAACCAAGAAACTGTGAAGCTTTTATTCACAAAACACCCTAATTTCTGCATAACTTCTATGCACACAACTCAGGCTACTTTTAATGCTACCCTTCAGCTGGAAAACAAAGGGAGGAATCCATTTGAACCAAAGGAAATGTGTTGTTTGACATAAAATGTTAGGAACTCCCTCTGCTTCAAACAAACAATTATAAATACTTTTAAATTAATTACTACTTACATTCCATGTCCTGAATCACTGTCAGGATTCCATTCTGGGTATCTTAAAAGAAACAAAATTAAAAGAAAATGTAAGAACATGCAATCTCCTCTAGCTGTGTAACACAAGCAGTGATACCTGGAGGTGTGAGACAGCTGCAGCACAGGCAACGCTCCAGGCCCACTGCCAGAGCCATGAGCAGCCCTGACAGGAATGCTGCTCTTCAGGACAAACTCCCTACTCTGTTTGCAGAACTGCTGGTTTTACAACAAAAATGTACAAGTGGTATCAGTAACTACAGTTACAACAGATGCTCAGCTGCTAAGTTCCAGCTGTCACATATACTTCAGTAGGATTCCAAAGCTCTGAACCAGGATCCCTTTTTGTCCCGAAGATGCTCCAAGTTGCTTTTATCCCCTAGAAGGCACAGTAAGTTTTCTAAACTTGCTTTGTGCAACAGTTATTTAAAATCAGGGAACATCTTGAGCTGGGAAGGACCCACAAGGATCACCCAGTCCAAGTCCTTGCCCTGCACAGGACACCCAGGAATGGCAGGCTGTGCCTGAGTGCTGTCCCAGGCTGAGCCCTCCTCCCCAGTTACTGTACTTCCAGTTCATACATTTCGAGCAGCAGCTGACAGCGGCGGCTGTGAGTCGCTCCATTGATGTGATGGTTCCACTCCTGCAGCAAAGTAAACAAGGCACAATTAGCAGCCACACATGGCAGTCCTTCCCACAAAGTCATGGCCTACAGCAGTGTCTTCTCTGCTAAGCTGGAGTTTTGCAGATCCATAGAGAATGGAATCTGTGGGTGGTGCTTTGAGGAGACACTGACACTGGACCTACCTCTTCTCTGCTAACCTGGCTGAAAAGGTGTCTGATGGGAACAGGGCTGCTCCTGCCTCAGAGTGCAAAGCTCCCTGGAAAACTCCAGCCCAGGCACAGAGGGCCATGGCAGCCTTTGGAACTGAAGGCTGTTTGTATGTCTCCAGGCATTGCAGAATTTCCTCTACTCTGCTTCATTCCTCAGATTTCTACAGATTAATATGAAGTAAACACTCCAATTTTTAGAACCATAAAGAGGCCAAGAAATTGCACGGAATTCAGAAAGGAAAGACTAAAAGAAACCTAAGGGCATAGCTAGGACAAACTACAAATATACAGGTGAAATATAAAATACATGACCACTTGAGAGGAATAAAAGGAAAAAAAGCAGATCTAAACCAAGATGGTACAACGGAGAAGTAATGAAATTGAACCAAATCATCCAGGTAAAACTCCTCCTGGTTCTGGTTTTAGCACTAGAAAGGAATGAGGGATTTCTACTTTTTCTCTGCAGACCATTTTAACCACAAAGGGAGTTACTTATTTTAGTGCCTGATCTCTGTATCTTTATATTCTTACAAGTAAGAGCACAAATCTGTGCTTTATTCACATTTGTGAAGAGACAGAAGCTCTGGAGTTCCCTGCTGCACATCTGGGAGCCACAGCCTGACCTTCACTCTGCTGCTCCTCAGGGAAGAAAAGGACCAACAGAGATAAACAGGGGGGAGAGTCATTCAAGAACCTTGGGGCTGAAGGTTTTCTCCAACTGAAGGTTTTTTCTTATCAGCCACATTTTCAACTATGAACACAAAGTGCACTGGCAACTGCTTTATGTGGCTCTTCTTAGATGTCTGCTTCTGCTCAGCACCCACAAAGGATTTTTGCCTAATCCCTTATCTTTCCAGATTTTTGGTCTATGCCACACTACAGCAGTCCTGGATACAATGAGACATTCCCAAGGCTCCCTGTAGTGTTTCCACATGTGCCTGCACTTCCTACAAAGGAGAAAAATCTGGATTTAAAGTCTCTCATAAAGTACTACAATATTACTCCATGATGCTCCTGGCATGGATCAAGATGAAGTCATCCCTTTTATCAAGATGTAAAATGAGAGCACCACTTTTTCTTGTTAACTGCACAAGATGTAGGCTCTGCAGCTATAAATAGGCTGGCAATTAGGATGAAAAATACCCATCAAAAAAAAAAATCTATGAAACACTCAATATGAAGTTTCTTCAGTTCAATGCCTGCTAACAAGTGTTAGCATTACACTCTAGAAAATAGTCCTTTAAACCCCAACCCCCCCAACTTCAGGGGCACAGTCAGGAATGCCTCAGTGGCTGGTTCCACCAGACATCACATGCTTTGAATCTGTCTTAACACAAAACTGATGCAGAAGTTACCTGCAAACTACAGGCAAAGTTTGGGAGATTTAATTCTCATTCAGATGCTTTTAAATTGGCAAAAAAGGGGATGTGACTGTAACTTTAGATTTTTCTTCTCCCCCAGGAACAATGGTAGCTCATCTACATTAACTTTTTATTACACAATTGTTAATCTGGATTCCCTTCGCGGCCTGCACCCATTTGGAAGAATCCCCTCCCCAGGGTTTTGGAGCACCAGACTATTTGTATTTACAGGAACTCATTAACACAAAGGCCCCAAGCTGAGCGAGGGAAAACCTGAACTGAGTTTCTGAAAACCCAGATTCCCCTTTGGCTCAGTTGATGCAAGCCAGAGGACACTCTGTTCCTCAGAAAAGGAGGCCACACTCGAGCACCTAATTTTAGCCAGCCCTCTCCCAGGGCCACAGCCAGGTTCTCTGTCTGAGATGTACCAGGTTCAAGCATTTCACCTCCGAATTCATCTGCTCAGGTTGCATCAGCCTTTGTCTCTGGCAGGAAAACAATCCCTCCACGTTTAACACCTCATTCACTGATAAAGGGATCAGGATTGACAAAATGCCTGAACTAACTGGGGCACAGCTTACTTCACAGACAGAAAATAAACTCGGTCTTAAAATATACACACATCAAATTAAAGAAGCAATTAAGAACACCACTAGAATTAAAAAAAAACCCAAAAAACACTAGAAGGCTACTCTGCCAATTTAAGCTACACTAAGGATGGTTAACACCTTGCTTGCATTTAAAATACACACAGCTTGATCAAACACTTTTAAAAATCACTGATATTTTTATATGGACGTGGGGAAAATGAGATTTTGTTACTACAGTAATAAATTTACATAGTCCCAGCTATGAAAAGCATTCCCTTTCTGCTTTCCATACATTTCGGTTCAAATCAGATTACTTTAAAAGTTATGTTTTACTTGATTTGATTTTGTGGGAGACACAAAATAAGGAATTGTGTAATGGTTGGGTATGCAAAGCAGAGGAAAGAAGGAGAGAAAGAGAAAATTCTTGTGGTGACATGATTTCTGAAATCAGAAATAAAGCCTCGACCTGGGTCATAAGAACCAGATGATCCAACCACAAGTATTTTATTGTGTACTAGCAGTTTTAAAGTCAAAGTATATTCCTAAAAAGAAAAAAGTTTTACATGTTACAGAAGAGGTCAGCCACTTAGGTTATACTGTTAAAAGAATTTGGTATTTCTCATACCTGGAAAGGTACTTCCATGAGGATATCCTTTCATTAGATCTGCACTCCAAAGCACACTAAGAGTCATGAGCCTTTAAAATAAAGAGCTAAAAAGACCCCTACTTACAGGATTACTGGTTGCCATCTTCAAGGGCCTCAGAAGTTAATGTTTTCAATCTAACCAAATGAAGTCCTTTTACAGAACTGAGCATGGCAGCTAAACTGTTAACACTTTAAAACTTTAGTGAAAATAAACGTCAAATACAGGAGACAAGAAACCTGGATTACTGTATTTTATATCAAAAGTAATTAAAGCAACACAAGTTCATAAACTGTCAGATCAGGTGGAGCCATACAGCGTGTGCTCTAGAACTGGTTTGATCCTTTCCTTGCAGGGAAAGAATAATTCTTGTGTTTCAAAAAGATCAGATGCACAGAACAGCACTTTTTGAGAGGTAACTGTAAAGAAATGGTTAGTAACAGCAATTCCACATCGTGTCAATTTTACAGTAATAGCATGTATTATGTTTTCAATTGAAGGCCTTCAAGCTAATTAGCCACTAATTGTGACAAGAGGGGCACTGTATTAGCCAATTAGCCAATTAAATTGCCTAGTATACTGGAAATCAGCAAGATGAGTACATTGGAAAAGGTGAAAGTGAGAAGGCTCTGAAAACACCATCTGAATCATGTTGAGTAACCTGCTCCCTTTGCAGAGCTGCACTAGGCGTGGATAACTAAGAGGGAAGTTTCAGCATCACCGAACACAGCCGAAGATCCACTCTACTCATGAGCCAAGTAAAGAACACTACTAGGAACACAGAGCAGGATACTGCAACAGCAGACTGATTGCTCGGAGAGTCTACAGGGATAGATGCAACATGTGACAATAAAAAAGTGAGTCTGAAGTGTTCTAAGAAAGTTGTGAAAAAAGGAGAAAAATGACGACAAATTTCAGCCATAGTATGAGATAGAGTGTTAAAGTGAAATTAAAAAGGCAAGAATGAGCTAATCTAAAACGTGGTTTTTACTTTTGCAAATAAGTTCCAGGGCTCTACATTAACTCTTTCCCTCTGGACAGGGAAAAAGCAGAACTGTGCAAGAATGCATCTTAACTACATATAAATCAGCAATCAAGACAGATGTGGAGGAGAGCTGAAACTAGCTTCCGGAATGGCACAGTAGATACACTGCAAAAAAACCCCAAACCAACAAAAAAATACCAAAACCCACCCCAAAACTGCTTGAATGCCAGATGTTTGTGGTTAAGAGAACATGTAGATGTAAAATATAAACAAGATATCCCCGTAGATGACAGCTGTTTGACTTGAAGTTAAGCAATCTGGGCAAATAAAATACATTAATGTAAAGCCCTGGTTTACAATGTTTGTCAACAATTACCTTGCAAATAAACCAAGTGCCTTTTTCACTCTCAAACCAACTTTCAGATCATTTCAAAAGCAACCAGGCCATAGAAATAATTAAAGAAATAGGTAAAAACAGAACAGATACTACAACGTAAAGGAAAATAGAAGTATCTGGTGCATAACTCACCTTATTAGAATGAACTGGCATATCACATATAGAGCACAGATGGGGATAACCCTTCGGTAAGAATCCATGGAAGTCTTCAATATTGCTATTTGGAGGAGCACCTCTCTTTTTCTCAAAGAGAGATCTCTCGGGACCAGGACCACGACCCATTCTGTCATACTCACTGTCAAATTTATGATAGTTATGCGAAGTCTCACCATAGAAAGATTCATCCCTACACCTTTCTCCATCTCTCAATCTGTCATCTTCATAATCCATTCTGTCATAATAACCAGATTCTTGAGAACGACTTCCATGGTCATAGTCAACCACTGGGTTGAGACTAGGACCACGATCATCAAAGCTATCTCTTCTAAAATGCCTTTTTTCTTCCCAATCATCCCTAGGTACTCTGTATGGTGGTTCCCGTGTGGATGATCTGCCATCTCTACCATAACCTTCTTCAGCTCTCCTCCTTTTAAGTTGTAGAAGGATCTGAGGCAAGTTTTCAGGAGTGATCTTGTCCTCGGGATAGCGACTCAGTTCATCTAAGTCTCTAGCAGACAGACCAAAGCTGGCCAAAATGTTTGTGGCCTGGTCTGCATCTCCACGGTGCTGAGAAGACAAAGGGAGCGGACCTCTACTTCCAATGTTAAATATAGACTGCAAATTATGGGAAGAGGTACTACCAGAAGACAGTGCACTATGAGATCCTTGTTGGTTCAATGAAGAACTCATTCCAAGATTCATTAAGCTAGCAAGGCGTGCAGTACCCTGGTTCATCCTTCCAAGAGATGCTGGCATATTTAAAGACTGGGTAGCAGCAGCAAGAAGGCCTATTCCTGCAGAGAGGTCACGCCCATGACCTTGTGAATCCCTACTCAGAGATGACTGTTGGAATGACTTGGACATTGTAGAACTAGAGCTTGTCTACTTTATGGATCAAAAAAATTCTTTTTGTTTAGTTTTTTTTTTTTAAGATGGCTGCAAAGAGAGCTCACACTAGAAAGCTAGGCAAACTTCACTTCAAAAACGGTAACGCCAAGAAAGAGGATCAATAATGACTGCAGATCTTCTTCAAGCTGAGAAACACCAGACAATTCTGTAGAAAAACAAGCAGTTTTAGTCATAAATCCCTTTAAACAGATGCAGTTTTAAACTTATGCATCATGTTGAGCTAAAAAAACATTAAAGATCTCAATCTTACAAGGCTTTTATCACATAACAGATTCAAGAGGTACCCAGAACCTACATATATTATTGCAGATAAAAATACAGTAGTGTTTCCTATACATACTACTCTTCTTCCACAAAAAGCTACTTTCACACTGAAGAAAAGTGAATTTCAGAAGTTTGCGATGTCTGAAAGCATCTATAAAGTTTACTGACATGTAAGCCTTGATCTCTGGTTAATGGCTTTGTTCATACCCTACATTACTGTACTGTGTCTGTGAGAAGAACACAAAAAACTTAGGCCCATAGAATCCAAGATGACTTTGGCATATAACACATATTTGAAAATGAAACCTCTACCACCACAGAACAGGACGAAAGGAAGTTAAAAGTAACTGAAGTTTGGGCAAAAAGTTTCTGCTATAAGATCCGTAAATAAGACCAAACATAATATTTAGTCTTTATGCAGTAAAATTCCAATTACTGATGTGAAGACAGATGTGAACAAGAAAAACAAGTTTTATATTTTGCACGAAGTAAACAAGACCTCTTGTTCCAATTGCAGTTACACTGCTAACAGCATTTCTGAAGGGATTCTTTACTCTGTTACATGGCAGCTGTGACACCAGCCTGTACTCTCAGACCTCTAACTAAACAAGGTCAGGCTTAGTGCTGGGATGGGAGACCCAAGGAAAACCCTGCTCCTGCAGGAAGAGACCCCAGTGAGTCAGGAGATGGCACCACATCCCAGCAGCACTGCCGGCCTGGGGCTGGCACTGACACCGTGAGCACCTGTGGGAGTTAAAGATCCTAAAGCACTGCTCACAAGAGAGAGGCGACTCTTTAGTGTCCCACTAAAATACTAACCTAGCACTCAAATATGTGGTTCAACTGCGTTTACACAAAGTTTTAACTAAACAGTCTATCCATATCCACAGCATGCTGCAATGAATATATTTCATAAAATATTCTTTTAGGGCAGAGCAGAAATAACTGTAATACTTCACCCCATCCTCCTCCAGCCTTGGAACAGATACACAAAGTTTAAAGCAATTCAGTACATGTGAAAATATTTCAGCAGGAATAATCTGCTCTTGGGTCCCCGACGCTGCAAAGCCCTTGCCAGTGTGGGCAGAGCAGCTCTGCTTCTCCAGCACTGCCACCGAGGAGCACATCAAACACAGAATCACTGGGAAAAGAAACAGGCACAGGCTGCACAGCTGCAAATGAGGTCAGCTCCCAAGAGAACAGGTACGTTTGGGGAGGAACGGAAAGGACAAAATGAAAGCAAGGACTTTTCCTTGAAGAGACCAGCTCTGCAGAAGGCAATGGCTCTTGTACTGGAAAGAGAAGGAAAAAGGTCAAGGTTAGAGGTCTCTAGGCTCACTGCCTGCTCTGCCTGCTCAATACACAGCCTGTTCCAACAGTGCACAAAGCTGAAAAGCACTTGGGTTTTTCTTCTCAGTAGCAGCATGATACAAAACTATGAATTTATGTAGGAAAAAAAAAATTCCCTGAAAAATACACAAAACACACATAACTCCACCTTTGCAATCTAACTCCTTTATACAATTTGCTACATACTCTGTTATCAATGCATCTTAACTCATTCCAGCTACATTTTTAAGATTCAAATACAATGGAGTCATTAAAAGGAAGCTTAACTGTGTGACATTTGTTAAGAATAAGAGATTGAGAAACATGGGGATGAAAATAAGTTTGAAAGTTCTGAGGCAGAAGACAGAAAAACACTGCAGAAAGCTTCAGAGGAAAACAGTAACACAAGAACACAGGGGGAGCACACCAGCTGAATTCTAAGGGAGATGTCCCAGAGAAGGGGGCCACACTGGAGGACACCTGAACAGAAAGCATTGAAGAACTATATTGTAAAAATCAAGAGTCAGTTCTGAGTTCAGAGAGGAACTCTAATATTCACCCGGGCACCATGCTTTTATCTTACATTCATCCAGTATTCTTCAAAGGACCTTTATGACAATTTTACAAGCTAATCCTTACTAATTCAATTTTTACACCTGAATTTCCTCCTAGTTCATTCACACTCTTTCAGAAGGGTTTGAAGCTGAACTTACTGGGTTCTTCATAAAATCAGGTATTCCAGAGGCCTCTCTGAGCCTGACCCAGCAAGCAATTCCACAGATACCCCTGTGGTCAGGACAGGCTCACTGTGTCCTGCTGTTAGTGCAAGGACAACATTATTCAAGTTTCCACTAAATCAGGAAAGTTCTCCACTTTTGAAAAACACCCTTTATTTGAACAAATGCTCCCTAATCCTCTTGTCACAGCTGTCAACTGGCAGTGCATTGTGTGCTGCTGCAGAGATTAGCAGGGAATAAACCCCATGGCACCCCGGCCTGGCAGGACCAGAGCTGCAGGACCCGATGGTGCCATGCTGAGACCCCACTCCAGAGCTTTACAGAACCACAGCCAGCTCCTGCAGCTGCAACACCCAGGGAATGGGCAAAGGGAAAATACAAATAGGAAAGATGGGAGAATAACCAAGACAAAGACACAGAGAGGGACAATCTTATGGAAAAGCATGAAGTGGGACAGTAAGACAAGTGTATGATGCAGACACAGCACAAGTTGGCAATTGGTGCTAGTCAGGAAATGCCCTACATCCAATTAGGTACTTGAGTACTTAAATTAACCAGTTTGAATATCCTCAAAAAACCACTCTTTATCACACCACTCCTCTTGCAATGGCTGCTGCACTCCACTTCTAACCAACCCCATCCTTTAAAACAGAAAGAGGTGGGGGAAGAGCTCTACCCTCACACCAAGGATGTTTAACTTCCACAGGGTCAGGTTTAACATGATCCTAAGGCAGCACTTCCTGGGCTGATGATTCCATGCCAGTATCTGATAGGGACAGGTTTCCATGGAGCAGGGCCAGCTTTTGAGGGAGGGTGCCATCAACTGAGTCACAGCAACAAGATGGGCAGGACTGAACAGAGCTGCCTCCAGAGCCAGACACGAGTTAGTTCAAAGTGTTATGCTACTTGTTCTCCATGAAATTTCAGCTAACTGGGAACAGACAGGCTTTCAGGTACACCTTTTTTAAGATCTGTGGGCAGAAATTTGGCCATATTAAGATTTGAAAATATATAATATCAAGCGACCTTGAAATAAGTTGAAAGTCAAAATGTTATTGGATTTCCAGACAAATGCAGGCAATGAAAACAATTTGTATCTACAAGTTGCAAAAGAGTATTCTATAAAGGCAGACAACAAAAATAAGGAATTTGAATCCTACAGAGTACACTGTTATCAAACAGAGCCCAAAATGAGGCTGATTTTTAAACACTATAGAAGATTTTTCTCTTAGTGTACATCTGAACATATCTTTTCAATAAAGCTTATGAACTCTTGCTCCAATATTAAGTGTGACCTGAGAACAGTTTAATTCAGCGAATTTTTGGAATATATTGATCATGCTGAACACAATAACCTCAGCTTGTCACCTTTTATGGAACACAAATAGGCTGAAAATAAGTCCCCAGCTCCCTATTCCTTTTGCCACTCTCAGGGGGTTTTAACTTATGCAAAGTTACTGCAATTTTAATGTTAATCTTGTTCTTTGAAGAACTCATCCTTTACCCATTCCTCTTCCACTATTTACAGAAAAGAAGTCTTAAAAATGAAAAGCAACTGTTTTCACTTTCTAGTCAGTTTCACTTTCACTTCAAAACACATTGAATTAGAACAAATAAATTCAGTTATGGTAAAAACCTGGAATTATCTACAAGCTGAAAAACACATCCTCATTTTGTAACAACACAATGCTTTTGCAGACCCTACATCCTTGGGAAAAAAGTACCATAGAAGTTTTTGGAAGTCTGCTCTTTGGATAAACATCTATAGGTCTTCCTCCTCCTCTCTTACACATTGTACTCTGTGTGGCAATCTCTTCTGCCACGGGAGAATTCTTCTGCTCCTTGGCAAAACTGGCTCCAGCACATCAGGGCAAAAAGGGCTATTGAGGGAAGAGATCTGGAATTTGGACACGCAGCCCGCCCATGCTGCACTGAGAATTAATGGTAGCAAAACCAAGAACTTGCAAGGAAATTAGAAGCAGATGTTATCTAGTTGCTGAATGACCAAGTACAATGGATCTCAAATCCAAGGGATTAACTTTTGGACAATACAGAAAAGGCCACTGTATTGTCCAGAGGCAAAGGAGGAATTGCCCAGCTGCCTTGGAGAAATGCAGATTCTTGCTCATTTCAGCTCCCATTACTCGGAGTGGTTATTTAATATAGCTGTTCCACATGCAAGAAAAGCACTCCTCTTGCTCAAGCCACCTCAAAGGTCATGCCCTTTATGAAACTTCAGGAGCACCTGGCACATGGGACTCATGCTTTTTCTGGGCACAGATTAACCAGTCTGCTTCAGGCACAACAACTGGAGGAGTTTCAGTTCTTAGGATTATGTTTATCTTCATCCCAGGGACATCCTTGATCAGAGGAACACAAAATAATCTGAGAGTTGAAGTGACTGTAACAGAGGATTGCCTCAGAACAGGGAAGTGTGACATCTGAACAGGCAGATTTACATATGGGGAATTAAAATGACTGGTTTAGCAATCAAGAATCTTAAAAGAACTTACAGTTTTCATCATCTGAATGCAAAAAGGAACATAAAAGAGGTTGGTTTCCTATTTCTTTTCATTATATAATTTAATAAATTCAATCGGCCCTCTTTTGTAAGAGGTGCATTTTAAAAGTGCATTTATTCCTTTACAGCAACAGAAGTAAAAAAAAAAAAGGTTCAAGAAAAGTAAAGTAAGAAGGCAAAACCCATGTATTTTTTGAAAGGGAAAGAAGTAACACCCAGAAACAACAGGGAACTGATGTCACTGTGGTGACCACACCACAAACAACTATATGGCTTCCAGCCATTCCTTTCTACTGCTCTCAATCCCACGGACACCTTGAGAGCCCCCAGTCTCCAGTAAGACAGATGCACACAGGCTCCTGTAGCTCGACAAAGCTCCATGGAGCCACCATCAGAGGGGTCTGCCAAAAGCAGAGTCTCTGTGCAGTGCTGTGGGATTTCACTGTGAAACTCCAGCAACACATCTGTGTGCCCATGCACAACAAGGACACAATCCTCCTTCATTCCCAGCAGGTGTGGGGACCAACAGCCCCTCAGACACCAAAATTTTGACACCAACCCCAGAACAAACCACAGACCAATTTTTACCATTAAAAAAGAAAGAAAAGAAAAAGGAAGTTTCTCACACAGAACAGTTCTGTGTTCTGATCTGGTAACCTGAATTCCCATCTGCCCCGAGGCATTTCCAGGGCTGGGATAAAATCCTGGTCTTTCCCAGCTGAAATCCTGCTTGAAGTTTCAAGTATTCTAGCCACAGAGAAAATCAAAGAACTGTTTCACTGGTTCAGTGCTCAAAATAAAAACCCTTTTGTTGAAATTATGACTGCACAATATGGTACTTAAACACTCACAAACTAAATGAGTTCAGAAATATCATGAAGTATTTGCCTTTGTTTTCAAGACTTGTTGACTCAGAGAGCTGATGAAGAAAGGAAGGAGCATTGAAAAAAAAGCACTCATAAATTAACAAACTGAATGGAAATAATTTAATTGCAGCTCTGCTTGCAACAGCTTCTCCCCCAGATTTGTTGAGCCACCCAGAAGTCTGTTGGGTATTACATTATAAAATACCTTTGTATTCACCAAATCTCTCAGCAGAGACATGTGCAAGTCACAGCAAAGGGCAGCACACAGCTTTTCCTAATTTCTCACTGAAGTCATGAGTGTTTTTATTCAAGTGCAGTTTATTCCTGAGTAATCCAAGTGGTCACAAAATAACAGCTATACGAAACTTCAGTCTGAAGCCCCAAACACTGACTCTTCTTCCTCCCTCTTTAATTGATTTTCAGTTTTTATCTTTAGGAACATGGATATCCACATTTTAAGGACACATTTAGGAATTGCTCTGGGGTTCTTTTCCCATCATTTAGTTCCAGGACGTATGTAACACCAAGTCCACAACGCAGAAGTACAAACACTGGCTTATCAGTTCACAAGGTCTGAGGGCCAGTATCCTCACTCAGACATCAGTAATGAATCATTTTGGGAAGTTTTTTTTTTTCCCACAAAATTCAAGACAGAAGTTCACTAATTTCTTGGGAATACAATAAAAACGTTAGTATGTTCCACTACATGTTATAAAAACAATTTACCATTTTAGCACATTGAAAACTTAAAATATTAACATTTCAAATATGAGAAGATTAAACCACTGGATCAATAGATTATTGTAATGAAGCTCCTGAAAATGCACCCTTTTCTTCTCCCCATGAAAACTACACAGACTGCTTTAAGAAACTTACATTTTCGACCAGAGCTGCTCCCTACTTATCTGACTCCAGGAAATAAGGACCACCTACAGTTCAAAAAACCTGAAGAATTTAAGGCTGAGTAAAAACAATAAAGATTGTTCAGCAGTTTGAAGCACTATTAGATACTTTTTTCCCAAAGGTCTGCATCGTGGTAAAAAAAATAGCCACACATTTGGAATTTGAGGGATGGTTCAGCTTTCTTTTAACAGCGTAAATGCCTCATTTATCATTTAACAAAGCAGTTTTTCAGGCTCCCAGAAAGTTCTTTTCAACTTCTGGATGTTTTCAGAATAGGTGAACTTTGTATCTCATTACTCTGGCTCTGGAAGCAGAGTGTGTCCATTAAAGAAACGGAACTTTATCAATCCACCACAGGAAGAAAAAAAAACAAACACCCCCGCAGCTTGATTTGTAAGCACAGCCTGAATATAGTAAAGTGAAACTGAGTAGAAAGAGGGGTCAAACGGCTGCCTGCACTGTCAGGATTCTTGTTGCTCAATTCATTAATTCTTAAGGCCAGATGGGCATCAAAACCAGCAGTTTTAGACTCTAACGGCCTTTAGAGAGTTAAGGAAGGAGGAAGGAACAAGGCCGCATGCGAGGCCGCGGCTGGCGCTGGCAGGGAGCAGGGAAGAGCTCCAGACAGCGAGAAGCGCGGCGGAGCTGGGTCACGGCTGCAGCGCCGAGGGGCCGAGCGGGAGCCGCTGTTCCCGGGCCCGGGGGGCGGCGGCGGGGGGGGGTCGGGGCTTTGTTCGGGCCCGGCGCGCCCGCAGTTCCGGCTGGCGGCGGGCGGGG
>JAYDZK010000039.1:1287274-1336539 GCA_034509185.1 Euphonia xanthogaster | reverse complement strand
GGGCCCTGGCCCCTGCACCAATCACTCGGCGTCCTGAGAAGAGGATTCTAGAAGAAAGGGTTGGAGCACCGAGTGACAGACAGGGCACCAGGGAGGGATTTACAAAAGGATACAAATGTAGCAAACGGGGTATGGGAGGAGAGCGAGTAACTGACAGCTTGGGAGGAGGGAGGAGTGAACCAGGACCGAACTAATTTAAAACAGGGGGAAACAGAACATACCAACTTAACATAATCGGCTGACACAACACAACAGGGTGGTGCACCAGCAGCAAGGGCAGTGCCTCTCTGATGTGGCTGGAGGAGCGTGCCCAGCCTGTGGGACCCTGCAGCCCCTCTCTCCATCCCCCCCTTCACACCCGCCTGGGTCTCCTGGCCCTGTCAGAGCCTGCTGGTTTTGTTATTTAAAATGCCCTCGTGCAGCTCGAGGAGCCCATGCAGCTCCCTCTGTTCTGGGCTGAAACTGCTGCACAGAAATTTCTTTTTCCATTTAATCTCTGGCAGAGCTCTTGAGCTTTGCTCCCTTCCTCTTCCACCCTCCTCTCCTCCTTCTGAGCTTCTCCCTGGCCCAGTCTCCTTCCCTGCTGTCCCCTTCTGCTCCCAGCTCCTATTTAACCCCCATGTTTTCTGTCCTCTCCTTCAGTGCTCCTACCCAGAGGACAGATCACACACCACAAGCTCTGCTATTCATCTACCAGATCCTAAGCCACTGTCTCAGTGTGATAAATGTGATGTGCTAATCCTGTGGAGAGGATCCTCCAGGATGCAAACCCCTGCTGGGATCTGTGGCAATCCCATGGCATCAACCACAGGGTCAAACGTAAAAGGAGGGGCTGCAGCTGCCTTGCCCGAGCGTGGACACCACAATCAGCCTGCCTTAGGAATTCAGACTTGCACAAGGCCCACCAAACACACCTGTGTCCTTCCAGTGCCCCACCAGGTCTCCTGGCAGCAAGGAATTTGCTTTAATTCTGTGAGTTTTATAAAGCTTGACTCAAATCCCAGGGATTTCAGGCAGTGCTGACGTGCAGAGTGGGGAGGTGTGAGCACAGTGCTGGGGTCAGGTGCTGGGGACAGATGGGTGAGCACATTAACCCAGTGTTTTAGAGCAGAGCTAACTAGGAACAGCTTATTCCATTAAGAAAAAAAGAAAACCAATAATCATTCTTAATTAGGACAGAAACCCCCCAGATAGGCTTTTTAAAAGAAAATGCCTAAAAATACCATTTTTGCTTTGATTTGAAAACTATTTTTTGCTCTTCAGACTGTAAGATAAAACACATTTGAATTGATGAAGCATTTCACAGCAAAAATACATCCCTTTTCATCTTGAAAATGCTGAAATGAGTTGTTACAAAATTTTCAACGTTTACTCCCTTTCTTAAAAAACAAAATTTTTAATTTAGATGACACGTCTTTTTTTTTTTTTTTCCCCTAATGGAAACTCTTGATTACATTTTTACCCAACAGCTCTAATTAGAATTAACAATTATAGCTGATTCTTGGTGGGGTGATAAACAGCTGGACTGCACAGCCCTCTCCACTCTAGGACTTCAAACAACCCCAGCCCTGGCAGTTTAGTCTTCTGCAACATTTTAGACTTGTCTCGTCACTGGAATTTATTTTTCTTTCTTTTTTTCCCACCCTTTCTCCTCTGAGGGTTAGTTTTTACCAGTGCAGCATCTCTAACAGTCAGGGAACTTCACAGTGAGTTGAGATCGCATTGATTTCTCGAGGAAGATGCCGCATACTAATTTTTCCTATTTTCCTCCCTTGAGGAACACAGGTAACAGCTCCAGGAAGGCAGCTGGGTTTGTAGATATTATGTTCACCTGCTGGCTGGCAGGGAATTCTGAGGTCTGTGGGACCATGATGGGACACAAGGAGACTTTGGCTGGTCTGGTGCAAGGCCAGCTTTGCTGGGAAAGCACGCAGGATTAAAGCAGAACAGGTTAAACCTGAGAGAAGCATCAGGTGAAGAACAGGAGATGGATCAGTCCATGCTATGCTGCCAGAGCTTCCCCCTGCCTCCAGGATGATCCTCACACCCCCAGCTCTGTAGAGCAAGGAAAGGAACATTGGAGCAGCGTGAATGGAGAGGAAGGGACTGTGGTGGAGGGGAAGGGAAGATACCAGAGTCTGCTCTTAAACCCCCAAACCCTCTGTTCCAGGCATCCAGGCAAGTTTGTCCAGCCTTTGCAGGCAACCTCCAGAGAGCCAAGAGGCACTGGGGCATCCTCCTTCAGCAGACTAGTGTCCCCAGTGCCACTGTGACTCCTGGGCTGCCATGTCCATCCAGCGCTTTTCATGGCTGCTCATGTGCAGCCTGTGTTGGCTGCACACTGTTAATGGCTGATCTCTCCCTGGAAACAAGCCCATGGCCTTTGCCTGTCCCACCTCGCCCCTCCCACTCCGCTGCCAAACAGTTATTACCTTCTTGGACAAACCTGAGATAGTATTAAATGAGAGGGAGGTTTTCATACACAAATGTCCTTGTGATTAATGGATTAAGAGATTCTGTGCAAATTAAAGCCTTTCTTCATACTTCCACATCCAGCTCTTCAGTTGTTGTTCTTTCCCTTCTAGTCCTTGACAGAAGTCCCTGTGGGTCTTGCTTGCCCCATCCCTTTTGCTGTAGTTTTCTACCCACAGTGACCCAGGGATTTCCCCCAAATCCTTCACCCCACTGAGTCCTGGGCAGACCCTGCTGCTCTGGAACCAGCACTGTGGAGAGGAGGTTGCTGTGAGCACAACTTGTTTGTACACAAAACCAGCCCAAGAGAGGAGCTGTAAATGCCTCTTTATTTCCATATTTATCATTGCAGCTCAGATGGATGAGGAACCCAATGGAAAGTTTAGATGAAACAGAGAAGAAATGAAAAACTGTTGGCAAGCGGCGGCTCAGCTGAGACTGGCAGCCTCAAGGGCTTCCAGAAGGAAAAAGGCTTTCAATTCCTGCACTGCTGCTCCATAACAGCCCAATTCCCCTGCCAGGCCAGGAGGGGTGGGGCAGCTGGGGAGCCCTGCCCTCCTGTGATCCCACCCCAGGGAGATGGACCTGAGACCCCCAAGCAGCACAATTGGTCTTGCTGATGTTTGACAGGGTTGATTTCTTCCCAGAGCAGCAGCAGAGTGTGGTTGTGGAGGCTCCGTAAGGATCTCCAGGTGATGGGCGCTGTGGTCATCCATGCCATGGTGGAAAGGAGCCACAAAGGTTTGTTGGACACCTTTGGAACCATCCAGTGCTGGGTGCTTGTGATAGATGATGATTTAAAGCCCATTTGTGCAGGGAATAATGGCTCATAACCATACCCTCTCCTTTTGTGGTGTGACACTGCTGAGATGGGTGGTCTTGTATTTCCACCTGTTTTATTAATTGTCCCTGCCCTTGCTCCTGAGCCCGTCTGTGCTGTGATGTGGACATGCTTCAAATACAATGATGAGGACGTGGCAGCCGGGATGTGGCTCCTGGGGGAGGCAGCCAGAGAGGCAAGGATGGGTGCTGCCCATGGTCTGAAACCTTCAGCCCTGGACTGACTGCCTCCAGGCCAAGGGAGTCTGACTCTGCTGGGGGATAACCAGGACTGTGTGTCTGTGACCAGGCTCTGTTCCATGGGGAGGAGGCAGGGGATTGAACTGTCCCCTTGCTGCCCGCATGGCCCTCTGTGCTGGTCAATTTTTCACCTAAATCCCTGCTTGAGCACCCATAAAGCCCCTGCCCAGATCATTTGGCATGATGGCTTCTAGAAAAGCATCCCTAGGGTCGCTGTCCCTACCTGGTCACAGCTGAGCTGGTTGCACTGAAAACTCCACACCCCTCCACACCCCTCCGGCACCTGCAGGTCCCTGTGCTCTCACTCCGGGCTTTATTCTCCTCCCTGCTTTCCTCTCATTTGTGCCTGGCTCCGGAGGAGAGCACTGGGAATTGATCACTGTGTTGGCTGCGCTGATTTAATCCAAAGCCGGTACCAGGTGGGAGCGAGCGAGGGCAGCTCGGGGGGCCCTGCGTGCGGCGAAGCACCTGGTGGTGCCGACCGGCGCCGTTAATAACCGGGGGTGAAACGCGAGAGCCCCCCGGCATCGCCCGTCTCACCCAGGCACAGCCCGCCCTCCGCCCCGCAGCTGGAGCTCCCCCGGGGACTGCGCTGTCCTGGGGACACGGCAGAGGAACCGTCAGGGGTTGTCACCCGGTGGGCGCTGAGCCCGAGCTGTGCCACTGCTGCATGGGCAGCAGCTCACCCGTGAACGTCGAGCTGCACCCCCACCGGCAGAGCGCTTCCAGAGCAGGGATGGCCCCTGGGCTCATC
This sequence comes from Euphonia xanthogaster, assembly GCA_034509185.1. NCBI lineage: Eukaryota > Metazoa > Chordata > Aves > Passeriformes > Fringillidae > Euphonia > Euphonia xanthogaster. Next base: position 1,332,233 of record JAYDZK010000039.1, on the reverse strand, counting down.
GCATCCCACTTACGGCTCCAGAGCCTCCGAGGGACTGATGGCAAAAGCCCTTGGATGAGTCTCTTTTTTTGGCAGTGAATGAAATAGGATTTGTGTGGTGGTGATAAGAGACTGCAAGATGGACCCATCTGATCTTCACAGCAATTCAGAGAGGCTGATGCTGACATGGCAGAACAGGTCTTGCAATAGCTTTCATGTCCCAGCACACAAAATGGGTGAGAAAAGGCATTTTAAAAAGTGACTGGGGAAACTCTGCAGCTGTGATGCTATCCTATCTCAAGCCCAGGGTTCCCCTCCGGCCCCTTTGGAGTCACATGTACTCCAAAAACTCTCTGCTCTGAACTCAGGCTGGGTCATGACTCATGTCTTGGGCTGTAAAAATGCATTTCATTGTGTCAGCAGGAAAGTGGCTGTGGGCAGCGCTCTGGCAGTGGTGAGGCCGGCCGGGGCAGGCTGTTCAACAATTACACCCACTGGAGCCCAAATTCCATCTCATATTTTGCTACAGCACACAAAAAAGGTTCAGGGAAAGGAAAGGCTGGAGGCGAAAAGTGTTTCACTTAAAAATCTTGGTAAGACTTTATGCAGTGGCTTGTCTGGCCACAAATCCATATATTTTGGTGCAAGTGCAAAGCCTGGACCTGCCACCTGGAAATGCGACCTCAAGAGTCCTGCAGCCTGTGGAGTTTGCTTTGTACCCAGGAGAGACACCTCATCCTGCTCGTCCTGGCATCCTTCCAGAGGGAAAAGGGCAACTGAACCCTCTGGATGTCTCTGCCTTGCTGTGTTAAACGGCATCCATGGCTTGTCTCTGGGTCTTCCCCCAACCAAAACTACTTGCAGGTACTTTTAGTATGAAAATTATCACCAAAAACTAAGATTTACCTGTCAAGGGGCAGCACTGTGAGGCTTCACAGCATTGGCACCTTGTGACTTAATTTTGCTTTTGGACTTAAATGTCCAATTATGTGTCTGGGAATGTTTAGCACCAGTCAGGTAATTTCGTTTGTGACCAAATTTGGGACACATTGCCACAACTGAGCTACTGGAAAAGCCAAACAGCCTTGAGAAGAGAGGAGCCTGGTGGCTACAGACGAGCATATGGCAGTCCTGGGAACAAACCCACACATCTTTTCCTGAAGAAAATCTGGATTCCTTAAAGGAAGGGGCTTAACGAGGAGGGATCAATTCCATGAAGAAAATCTGGATTCCTTAAAGGAAGGGGTTTAACCAGGAGGGATCAATTCCACAAAGAGCAGTTGCCCTGTTCCACTGCTGTCCAGGGCAGAGCAATGCTGTGGGACCAGGACAGGGGCTCAGTGCCTGTTAAAGCCCTGGGCACTAAGGAAGCCCAGGAGCAGCTGCAGACAGAGGCAGCTGAAGGATTCCTGCTGCCTCCCACCAACGCTGCCCGTGATTCATCAATTACCTATCTGCTTAGTCCTTTTCTCCATCCTTTTACAATCTAAATAGCACATTTTATAGTCGCTGCTAAGTGATGTGATCAACATCAATTACCTACTAAAAGAGAATCAAGTCTTGATTTAAAATTAAGTGCTGCATTTTCCCATGTTCTTTATATGTAGCCAACAGAATAATTGCAGTGACATAAAAACTAATTACACAACTCCACAATTAGGCCTCCCTCCTAGTGCTGTGATTGTCTTTAAGTATACTGATGAAAAATTACTCCCAGTCCCAAATTACTCTCTCGCACCCATCTTCTCTAGTACCTTTTGAAAAAGCTTCCACCCCACAGACCAAAGAGAGGAACTCCAGACGCAGAAGGTAATACATGCAGAGTGTTTTTTATCTCACAGATGTGGGAGATGTTTCAGATGTGGGATTCGGTTGGGATTGCCCAGGGATGCAGCACTGCTCCTCTCTGGATGGACTGAGCATCTCAGTGAGGCTTCCCAAAGTGCCTGGTGGCTGGTGTGCCAGCATCCTGAGACAAGCAGGGGGAAAATCCTCTTCCCAGTGCCCCAGCTGACATTTGGCTCCTGGGCTGCAAGCAGAGAGACCAGTCCTGCCTGGCTGCCAGCCTTGGGTTTGGTGTGTGGAGCCCAAAAGGAGGAGCAAGAGGCTGAAGTACTTTTCCCCATCCAAAGGCCAGGAGTTACACCCCGGCAGCAATCATGTAGCTGCCTGAGAAACCATAAACCCCAACAAAAATCATAAACATCAATAAAGCTCTGGTGCACTCCTGACAGGCTTTGAGGGATTTGACTCCAGATTATGTTTTTGAGATGTTTACAACCAACCTGGAAAGATTGAAAATATTCAATTACTGGCAAGGAGAGCTGAGATTTGCTTACAGTCAATCTCCTGTCTCCAGGATCTCTGTGGGTGCCAGCCAGTGAAACACAGCATGGGTGAACACAGCCGTGGGGACAGTGGCTCAGGGACAGGTCCCCCTGATGTCGCTGAGCATCTTTCACTAGATGATTAAGCATTGCAGGTTTAATTTTGGGGCTGGCATGTTGGTTTGGGCTGCTGTGCAGTGGATCCCATGGCCTGATCCTCAGCCACAGCCCAGCCCTCACCAGGGAGGGCTGCACAGCTCGTGGCTGATTTTCCATCAGCTCTGCAATGCCATCACTCAGTCGCAGTCGGGAGAGGGGTGGGAAATGCTTTGGCATGATTTTAATCAGCAAAGTGCTTTGAGTGAATGAGGTGAAGGGACCAGTGAGCTCCCTGTGGCTTCTCTGACTTTTTCACCTCATTTCAGCATCAGCCAGGGGTGCCAAGAGTGAGAATTTACACCCTTGTGTTTACCTGAAACCTCACACTACCTTCCTCAAAACCTGTGAAAAATAAAGGGGGTGCTGAAGTAGCCTGTGGCAGGGACGATGTGATGTGTAAAGCCAACACATCCAGCTCATTGCAAATCTTCCCTCCTGATCCCAGGCACCCATCCCAGATATTCCCACCTTGTCACCAGCCCAGAGCACTGGGTGCCACCTCCAGCCCTTCCTCGGCAATCTTCAGGGCAGGGTCTCCAACACCTCCCTGGGCAGCCCCTGCCAAGGCCTGACCACGCTTTCCACGGAGAAATTCACCACAGAGATGCACAGAGGCGCGCCACACCAGGCAGTCCCGTCTGTTCCCTCCTGAGGGACATCCTCCAGGACGGGGCTGCTGCCCGCTGCCCGGGACAGGCCGTTCCCACAGCCAGGGAGACTCCTGCCCTCCCAGCAAAGCCCCGGCTTCCGGGGCCCGACCCGGGACACGGCTGAGCACGGCGAACCCATCCCGGGACATGGCTCAGACCATGGCTCAGCCGGTGGCCCGGGACACGGCTCAGGCTCAGCCCGGGACATGGCTCAGACCGGCCCGGGACACGGCTCAGGCTCAGCCCGGCGAACCCAGCCCGGGACACGGCAGGACCGGGACAGCGCCGCCCCCGCCGCCTCACGGGGCACAGGCGGGGGCGGGGCCAAGATTGGGGGCGGGACCAAGGGCGGTGCTGACAGACGGGACGGATCAGGGGGTGTGGCCAAGAGTGGGGCTCTGCTGAGTGGGTAGGGCGGGGCCAGGGGCGGGGTCAATGGCAGGAGCTCGTCCAAGGACGGCGTTGATTGGCTGGAGCGGGGCCGGGGCGGGGCGGCTGGGGCCGGGCGGAGCGTGCGCAGTGCGGAGCGGTGAGTCGGATGGGGGGGGGCGGCGGTGGGCGGTGTTGCTGGCGCCCCGCGGGGCCCGGGCGGCAGCTCCGGGTCGGGGACCCGCGATCTGGGACAGAGTCCTGGTCCTGGTCCTGGGGCACCGGCCGCTGCCTCCCCTGCTCTGCCTTCCCGCGAGCGGAGCCGGCGGTGAGGCCTTGCCGGCGTGGGGGCTGCCCGCCGGCCCGGTTCCCCTCAGAGCGGCCCTGGCCGGGCCGCTGGGGACGGTGCGTGTGCGGTCCCGGGGGCTCGGCAGGCCTGGCAGGACACGCAGCCTGTGCCGCTGGAGTGTTGCAGCAGGGACCCCAAACCTGGCCCTGTGAGGGGCACTTAGGCACACAGTCGGGGCAGGGCAAGGGGCCCTTACACGCAGGGGTTTTAAACAAAAATATTTACACGTGAGTTTCCCCCAACGGGCAGAGTTTGGATCCTGCCTGGAGCACGAGGCTGGGCTGCGTGACCTCTGGCCTACTGTGTGCCCAGGCTGGTGTGGAATAAAAACGTGCTGGAAAATTTGGAGTAGCTCTGGGATATTGAAATGGATATTTCTTCAGGGTGTGCACTCTGTAACACGAGGTCTGAATTTTAAAACTGTTTTTAATTGTTTTGGTACAAGCCTGCATATGGTTCTCTGGCTGGAACACTGGTGAAACAATGCATTCCACAAGGCCAGGAAGGGAATGCTGAGCAAATGGGATTTTGTATATAAACACTGTTTGGAATGTTGCCTTAAAATGTTTAAGTTCAGTGGTTGACTAACACTTGCATTAGGAGTGATCTTTGACAGAGCTCTGACGCTGCCTGCCTTCAGGAGGGTCTGGGTTTACACCACGTTCTATAGACACAATTTCTTAAGGCCAAGTTATTTATTCTGCAATGTTCCTCTGCTAGAACTATCCCAGTCTGAGTACAGCACAGAGGCAGAGCTGCCTGCACTGGTGCTGCTCAGTGTGCCTGCCAAAGGAGGGTAATCTGCAGGGCATTTCTGTGGTGGAGCTGTCTGTGGAAGAGGCTGGCCCCTACACAGCCTGGCAGGAGCCTTTTAAGTGCAGATAAGTGTCCAGAGGACGTTAGAAGAGGATGACACGCCCTGTCATTTACAGAACGTGCTGCCGCTGCCTGCCGCAGTGCTCCTGCTCCCTGTGATCGTTTGAATTCATTTGTTCTCTGGGAGTAGCATTGTTAAGGGATGCACTTCTAAGTTTCTCTCTTTTTCTTCCCCCCTACCCTGCCTTAAAAAGACCCAGTCTGGTCCACTTTGTTTTTCAGCAGCCTCTAGGGCATTTCTATGGTGGAAGTGTCTGTCCAAAATAGTGTCCCAGAAACTTCAGCATAGGAGTCCAGCTCCCAGAGTGAGAAAGCAGTGTTGTGAGTTCCTGGAGGCTGCTGTCTGTGTGACAATGTGTTTACTAAATTTGGAAGGATGCAAATACGATTCTTGGGAAGAAATCAGCTGGAAACAATTCCTGGTGAGCTGTCAGAACAGCCTTTGAAGCCACAGTGTTGTCCCTGTGTCCTGAAGCAGTACAAGAGCAGGGCTGCTGGTGCTACTGCCACCACCTTCTTCATTTTTACAGCAGGAATTCCTTTAGCCTGAAAACACCTGGAAAACTCCAGCACCCGCAAACCTGTCTCTGTCTGCTTCTGCTTGGGTTGGGCAGATGGGGTTGGAAGCACAACAGCCATACCTTGAGAATTTGTGAGGCAGTGAATTATTGTGATAAATTTAGGGATAATAGTCAGCCTTTCCATGTGCTAATCCTCTGTGCTACTGACTCCCTCTGTGGCTTTTGTAACCCACCTCAGCTCTCACACTCAGCGTTCTCCGCTGAGAAATAACGCTCGACTAGGGCTCGGGAGGGAGGTGAATCAGCTTTAATTAAGATTTGTCGAGCACTTTGTTGATAAGTTCTCAATAGCTGGTTGCTATTTTTTATGAACACGCAGATATTCTTAGCACCTGCAGTGGGAAGTGACACAAGGCTGGGGATCTCTGGGCAGCAGCCCTGCCAAGGGAGACAGCGCCTGCTCACCGCGGCTTTGTCAGATCCATTCTGGCTGTGGTTCACGAGGCAGCTCAGCAAAACCCCAAATCCCTCTGAGTCTTTGGGAAATCTGAAATGTTCCTGAGAACTAAGCCCTGCTTTTGCATGAGATTTGTAGCTTTTGCCCCCTCGCTGGGTTTCTCCCAAGCTGCTGGTTGGGTTTGGTGCAGCTGTGTTCTGGTGGCACCAGCTGCTGTCACCTGCTTTGTAAAACCTTGTGGCAATGACTTCAATGGCTTTCAACAACTGTCCCCTCAAATTAAGGTGTCTGGGGTAGGCAGGGCTGGGTGATGGCCCCTCTGGGCTTCAGGCAGTGCAGAGGTTGGTGGGGCTGTGTGGGGTGGGAGGGGAGGAGGGAAGCTGGGAAGGCATGCCCTTCCCCAGGGCAGCATCCCATTCCCTGCTGGCTTCTCTTCTGAGCAGAGAGGTGGCAAATGAAGCTTGATGAGCTTTGTTTGTGAGGGATAAGGAAGGTGTGAATGGAAACGGTCACAGTGCTGCTGGGTCTGTGTTGTGTGGGTGCCCCTCAGCAGCCTGAGGAGCTCTGTTGTATTTTGGGGAAGAGAAGGCTGTTCATTTGGCTTTGTCACTGCTGTAGGAGTAGTCAGATGGAGGATGCTAAAAGGAAATACAGGGCTGGAACAGCCTTCTTGTCCATGCCCCTGTCCTGAGCCAGGTGAGAGATACATGGCTCCAGGCTGGACAGTGGTGGATGGTAGTGTGGATCTGGACAGGGCCCAGTTCCCTCTGGGCCTTGATGGGATCCCACTCTCAGAGCCTGACAGCTCATCTAACTTGTCCGTGCAGCAAACTGAGCAGCCAGTTTGTCTCTTGCCTTCATAGAGCGAGGAGCCCCGTGGCTGGTTGTCCTTGTAAGTAAACCCTGTTAAAATCTGAGAGCTGGTACTGGCCCTGGAGGGAGCAGGGATGGAGAAACCCCTGCACAGCTGGTATGGGGCAGCATGTTTTATACTGCTGACTGCTCTGCTGGCTGCCCAGATCCTCTGGTTTGTCTGTAACTCAGAGCTGATGCCCAGCACAGAGCCCAGATTGGGTATTTTATGTTCCTGGATCACAGAGGGGTGTTCAGCTCTTTGGAGCTGTGGTGTCACAGCGCTGGCACATTTAGTCTGGTCCCCAGTTTTCCCCAGGTTCCCTCTGTCTGGAGAGCTTTGCCCTGGACTCTGTTTGTGTGCTTGATCTCTGTTTGTGTTGTTTCCAAGTGCACTTCTTTGCATTGTTTTCCTTGCTTTTCTTTCTATTGATTTGTGGGTGTTTTGGGAACTTTACTTCAGTTTATCAATTCCGATCATGACCTCCAGAGTGCCTCCAGCTCTTAACTCCTGGGCATCCTTTCAGGTTTTATAAAAGTGCTTTCTCTTCGTTGTTCAAACTATTAATGGAACGGTTGAACAGAAGCAGACCTGAGCTGAGCTCCCAGGGCTCATACACAAGGATTTCTCTTGTGGTGGCAGGGAACTGCTGATAGCTACCCCTCAAGTGTGTTGGGTTGCGTTGCTTTGGTTGGTCTTTTTTTTCTTATTAATGAGCACTGGGCCTCATGAAGGTGAGCTTGCCCAGACCCAGCTCCTCTGGCTATTGAAAGCATCAGATGGATAGAGTGAAAAACCTGCTTTGTGCTGGTCAGAGGTGTGATGGGCAGGTCTCTGTAGGGGGGGATTGTGCTCTCCTTCCGAAGGCTGAGGTGATTTTTAAGAGCTTTCATGAACTTTGTTCACCTGGGGCTTCTTGCTGACGCTTGCTGGGGCTGGCACAGCTCTGAGACAATCCTCAGCCCTGCTTCCCACTCAGAGCTGCCTCAGCAGGGGGCTGTGCATGGGGGAAGTTGTGTCCAGCATCTCCCACTCCCCTTTTCTCTCCATAGGTCTCTCCTCAGTGAGAGTTGGGCTTGTCTGTATGTGGCTAAGGTAGCAAAAATGCATTTTTCTCCTCTAGCAATTCCAAGTTCCTTGTGTGTTGCTGTTCTCTGGAAAAGAGAAAACTACTTGTTCTGGAGAAATTAATGACACTCATTTTTATTCCTAAATAATGTGTCACGGTGGGTGTGGTTGCAGGATACCTCACTGCACCCAGGCCTCTGCTGTCACCTCAGTGCCAACTGCTTAAGGAAGAGGAGCTACTTAAGCTGAAAGAGATTTCACTGGAGTCTCTGCCCAAGCAGGACCAGCTCTACCCTCCCCAAGTTCTGTGAGTTCTGAGCTGCTGGGCTCAGCTGCCTGAAGTTCAAGAATTGGTCCTTTTCTGAAGTGCTATTCCATCTTTCTTTGCACATGGGTGTAACTGTGGGGTGAAATTTGGGCCCCACCCAATTTAAGGACAACACAGGGTTCCTCTGTGGCATTCATGTCTTCCTTCTCTCCAGGCTGGTAACTTGTGGTACCCAGCTGTTCACTCCAGCTGTGCTTCAGGGACGCCATCAACAGGATGGAGACACTGTGCCCTCTTTGTTCTCCTGTATGGGTCCATGGCTGATGGTAGAGTCATGGAATTATGGAATATTCTGAGTTGGAAGGCACCTACAAGCATCTTTGTGTCCAACTTGGTGGATGCCCTGACCTAATTTCAGTTCCAGGGGAGAAAATTCAGTCTCCCTAAAACCTTCCTATGGCTTCTGTTGGATTCTTCCTCACTTTTCTCCAGGGGGCTGTGTGCTGTAGTTAAATATGGATGGAAAGGTTGTGTTCCACTCTGGATTACAGCTGAATCTCAGTGGTGGATAAATTGCATCCCAGGTCTAGTTTGCAAAGCCCTTTGGGCTTCATGGGCTGCAGGAAGCTGTATTTTATTCTAGATGTGTGTTTGCTGATAATTCTATAGGATTTGCAGACAGCACGTTGTAAGAGCCTTGATTATACTGGTTCCCTGTGCAGTCAGACTCTGCCCAAGTAATTCAAGTGCCTGCTGCAGAGAGAGGGAAAGGAAGATGGAAGAATGATTTAGAATTCTCTGGAGTAGATGGGAAAAAGATGCATATGTTGATCTGAAGGAGATACCAAGCAACATATATGTCTTTCAGCATCTAAATAAAAGTCAGGATTTTTTAAATGGTTGCCTCCTTAAAGCCCAAATAATTCCTTTAATGACAGGTTTTAAAGGTTCAACTTAATTTTAGAATTTTTATTTCAAGTGTCCTTCCACAAAATTAACTTTTTGAATGCAGAATGCTCTAATGTCTTCCATGTTGGTGCTCATTTGCAAGAAATCTCTGCACAGTTATTTCTTATGTACCAGTTAAATCTATCAGCCAACAGATGTCAAGTGTAGCAAAAATCCTATAATAATATTATGGTCTAATAATAGTTATAATGATTCTAATTACCTGGTGCAGCTTTAAAGAGAGGCAGATTCAGAGATGAGTGCAAAGGAGGTGTTTAACCTTGAACTGCAGAAGCAGGGCACTTCCAGAGGTGCCTGTGCTGCGCCCCCTCCTCCCTATCAGACGTCCCCCTCCCTTTACTTCCTGCAGCAGACTGGGAGCAGCACTCTGGTGTGTTTTTAATGTTCAGACCTCATTCTGGTTGTGTTTGAAGGGTGCTGGTGAGCTGAGGATGAGCACGTTTCCTGCAGTACCTGGGAGTGTGAAGCCTGCTCATTTTCAGCCTCTGTCTGCCCTGCTCCTGGTGTGCTCCCACTGCCTGATGATTGTGGCACTGGAGGATTGCTCCCACCTCGGGAAGGCTGCGGAGCCTCGGCAATCTCCATCCTCTCTGCAAGCTGCTTGTGCTGCTCTTAACTGTCAGGGGTGGCTTTGCCACAGCCTGGGAAGCACAAAGCCAGAGTCACCTGATGGGAGAGCATTTGGGGGTGTGCAGGTGAGTGGCTGAGAGTTGTTGATCCCTGCAGAGGCTTTGGTGTGGGGGTAGGAGAGCACTGGGCTGGTGCTTGAGTGCTGTGCTTGCCTTGCCTTCAACAGTCTGGCCCCACAGAGCCTTGTCAGGGTCTCCTTCCCCAGCTGCTCCATGTGCCAGCTCTGTTACATCACTCCCAATGCCCTTTCACCACTGTGTTTCTCCTTTAGGAAGGATCCTGGGCTGCATTTGCTGTATTTCTGTGGTTTTTGTCCGATGTTGCTGAGTGCTGTTAGTGCCTTGGGGTCCCAGTGCTCACTGTGGCTGTAGTGTAATGGATCCCCTCATGTCACAGCTGTTCACTTAATCCTGTGACATGCAGGGGTGAGGAGTCCCTGGCTCGCAGACCAGCAGCCTTTCCACAGAGGAAGCTCTGTGTGGGCTGGAAGTTGACAGCTTTCAATGATTATATGCTGAACTTTCTTCCTATAAATAATTGATTCACAGGCTGATGAGAGCTACAGGAACTTGTCTCTCAGTTGCTGCTCCCTGGCATGGGCAGCAGTTGGAAATCTACTGTTTTCCTATAAAATGGATCCAGAGGTGCCCTTGCAAGGTTTTATTTATTTCCAGCAGAGCTGACCTGCTCTGCTTCTCGGAAAAGTCCTGCCTGCCAACACCTGCAGCACACCTTGTGCCAGGGCTCATGCTGCTGAGAGCTCTGCCACCTTCAGCCTCTCCCTTGGGCAGGTTCAGCCTCTCCCTTGGGCAGGTTCAGCCTCTCCCTTGGGCAGGTTCAGCCTCTCCCTTTGGGGAGGTTTGCCTTCTTGCTGGAGTCAGTGTGTGTGTGTGTGTGTGTGTGTGTGTGTGTGTGTGTGTTGGTGCATCACCATGGAGATGAGGCCACAGGAGCTGCAGGGCGCAGCCTTTTCTAGGCTCACGTGAAGAAGCTTGCAGTAATGGGCTCCTCTTATTTAGGGAAAATGATTTCTTGGAGTAAATAAATTGTCAAAGAATACTTGGCATCAGCTCAGGTGCTATTAAGGAGCAGATCTCTTGAAGCCAGAGCTGTGAGGCTCATGCAATATTCTCCTGCTTTGCTGTGTTCCACATCTGGCGTTGCCGCTGTGCCCAACGCTGACTCACTGACCCACTTGTGCTTTTACTTACCCCGAGATAACGAAGCTCCTGCTGCTTTTCTCCTCCCTTTGTATGTATTTCTCATCCTGCCACAACAGCACCTTCCTGGATCCCTTTCCTTGCCCACTGAGTGTCCAGGCTTTCTGTGCTTTGAGTGGTTAAGAGGCTTCATTTCCTGTGGCTGCTGCTGCTTTGGCTGGGTTTGCAGAGGATGTGGAGGGTGTGTGGCTGCAGTGAGTTCTCCCCCATGCAGAAACACCTCTCTGAGTTGAGCACACCCCAAAACCTTGGTCTGGTCAGGCAGACATTCTTGGGGGGATGGGGACACTGCCCTTTCCATGTGCCTGCCCCTGGCACACTCTTTCCTTTCTAGTTTCTGGTACACAGAACCCTCCCAACAGGGTCTGGAAGGGCCCTGTGGCAACTCTGTCTCATTGCCTCCATGTCTTATTCCAGACTTCATCCGTAAACATCTCTTTGCCCTTGCTAAAAACACTGTCTCTTAATTTCTCTCTGTAGGAGTATTATTTAATTTGTAACAGTTTTAGGACGTTATTTGAAAAATCCAATATGAAGCTGTATTTCATTTACTGTAATGATCCACTAATGCAGGCATATTTCAAAGGCAGGCGATGCAGTACTGTGGGATTTAATTAAATTTTGTTTTTCAACTGAGCATCAATAGACAGACAATAACAAATGGTGGACAATATGCATACAGAACAAAGTCTCTTCATTTTCCTTTTCAAGACTGTGGAAGTGAAAATGTATAGCCCTTAAAATGGACTTGGCCTGCTCACAACTGCTGCTTTAGTGTAGTTAACTCACTTCAGGAGGAGTTTTTTCTTCTTACTCTGCCTTAATTAATTTTCTTGCTCTCTTCCTGCCCACAAAATAAACTCTTACACTGTGGAAAATCTCCAGCAGGAACCGTGGGTGATCTAAGTGCTTCTGCAAGTTCTGCATGTAGTTTTGAATACTCTGTTGGTAGCTAGTGTGTGATGGCTCCTCCAGATGGGCCCTCCTGAGGGTTGACAGAACAGAAGGGCTGGGTGTGAGGTTTCTGTCTCTGGGAACTGGACATGGCATGTGCCAGCTTTGGAAGTGGAGGAAAAAATGATGTTGCTGCCATGGTTGTACTCAAATCAGGAATCAGTAAGTGGCTCTGGAGTGCATTTTGTTCCTCTTCTCCCAGCAAGCGTGGGGTAATCAAGTACAGAGTATATGTGGGGAAGCTCGGGAAGAGTGTTCCACTTCAGCAGGAGGCTTCTGGGAACCATCTGAGTACTCACAGCGTGGCACTTGGACACGTGTTCTTGGGTAAAGAAATTTGTCACTGGTGCTGTAAATGGGCTCCTTTGTTCAGATTTGAGGAGCAGGGTGAGATGGGGTGGCTGAGGCAGACTTGGTTTCTCCAGGTGTCTGGAGAAATTACCATTGTTCAGGACAGAACCAGAGTTTGCTGAGGAACCCGATGCGAGTGTGACTCCCACTGCACTCCAGCCCTTTGATTCTCTCAGAAATCTCTCAAAGGCAGAGAGCTGAAAAAAGCATTAATTTTTCAGAGGAAGAGTCTCCATTCAGAGATGTGAGTTCAAGCCATGTCCTGGGTTGATGCCTAAAGCTTTGCCTGCTTAACCTGTCTTCAAAGGCTGGGGGCAAGGGCTGTGCCTGGGGCTGGCACTGCTTTCCACCACTGAGCTGGGCTGGATCACAGTGCAGAGAGCTGCTGGCTGGAAATGAGCATGCAAAGGCTGGGAATCTGTGGGAACCTGACTCCTGATGTCTGTGCAGCTGTAAGTGCCTGAAAAGCATGGCTGGAAATGACAGATTGGAGTCTGTAACCTCCTCCTTCTCCCTGGGATCCTGGTGTAACACTTGCTGTCTTGCAGGCACAGCCTGTGTTTGCTCCTTGCTGGAAGCAGCGCCGTGGGTCCTTTGAGCTCTCCTGGTGCCTGGGCTGGCTGAGGGTTGTGTTCTGAGCTGGGTGAGAGGCTCCTGGAGCAATGGATGGGGTCCTGTGCTCCTGCCAGTCCCTGTGGCTGGAGAGGGGTATAAATATAACTCATCATCAGGCACTGGACGCTCTTTAAATAACCTGGGAAAACCCCACACAGCTGAGGCTTGTACTGGCCCTGCTAATGCTGGGGGAATGCCCCATGCCTGATTCCTTGTTCTTCCCTTGTTCCTTGCTTTAAGCTGCCAGATTTCCCATTTGCTCACTTATTTTTGTTGATAGGCAGTGTCAAGGTTCTGTTGCTGGGGTTTGGGGCAGGAGGTTGCTTTCTGCTGACTTGAAGCAACATGTCCAGCTTCTCCTGTCCTTCCTTTGCATCTCCTGCCTTTCTTCCTGTGGCTGCTCTCGCTGTGCCATAAACTAATCTCCTTCCAGCCAGGAACCTCAGGGCTCTTGCAGACTCACTTTTATTAGACCCACATTATCCATCATCTGTAGAAGGAGAGGCTTTCCTGGCTATGGCAGGGCTCAGGTGGCTGCTCCCAGAGCACCCTGGATCATCTGGAGCCAGCGGCTGAGCCCTGGGCTGAGGGATGTGCCCTCTGTGCAGACCAGGGAGTGCTTGAGCCTGGTCTTTGCAGGAGCAGGTGAGTGATTTGAGATCCTCACAGTACTGCTGGCATGACTTATTCTTGCAGAAGTGCCCACAGCAGTTTTAGGGCCTTGTTCTGCCCAGCAGGATCACAGACAAGGACATGCCTGGGCCCCGTGCTTTAGTGGCTCTTGCAGGACTGTGCAGCAAACAGGACCTGCGAGGGGCCTCAACACAAGGACACAAGCCCAATGCATGGGAAACTGTAATGGTGCTTGGGAGTGAACAAAAATAAGTCTCTAGGACTATTTAAAATGAAAAAGTAGTAATCTGTAATTCAGTTTTGAGGGAATGCTTGTAGCAGGAGAGCATGTGCTGGCTGGGAGGGAGGAAGCACTTGCTCAGACAAGTGATAATCCATTGCAGCCCATTCCAGACACCTGACAGATACCAGCCTTCCTCAGGCCTCCCTGGGATGAGCGAGGTGCTGTGCCACTGGATGAGGAATGTGGAGTTTCTGGACTATGTGGAGTGATAATTTAACCACCAAATCCTTGTTCCTAATGGGAACTGCTGGTGGCTGCCTGGCGTGGGGGTGCTGCACAGGAGCTGATGTCTCACAACAAGAACTGTGCTGGGCTCCACAAGCACTCGGGGCTGACACCGGCCGGCTCGCTTCCTTGGATTTCTCCTTTGGAGTTTGGCAGCCGTCTGCTTCAGGGAGCACAGTGGCCTCATAAGAGTTTATTTGATCTGACACATGACAAATTGTTTGTGCTGGCGGCTACTTGAGGCACAGTCTGTTCGCTGGCAGCCGCGGCTCTGCGGGCGCTGGGAAGTGGAGGAAGGCAGCCCTGCCTCCTCCTCTTAGGAAACATCAGCGCAGGGAGCGTTGCTGTGACCCCCTCCGCCATCCCAGCCTCCCTTCTGCTGCTTGGTAATGGTGCTGTTGCCATGGATTATTAATGATGTTTGTGTGCTGGGTGTGTCTGCAGGTGCTGGTTGTGGCTCCTGTGGCGTGTTGCCTGTGGGGCAGAGGAGAACCTGTGTTCTGGAACCAGACCCAGTTGACACTAAAAACGCTTTGTTAAGTTTCTTTTTTTAGGACACCCTTTTAGCTCTGCAATGAGCAGCAGAATATTACATTCCTCAGCAGAATAAAAAGTACATGTCCCCTGTGAGATAGTGTAAATACATTTTATCTGTTCTATTACCTGCAGTTTTCAGAATATGTCCCCTAAGCATTTTAATCTTGTTTTCCAGAGTTGTCTCAGAATGAGGAATTGCTCCTATTTGCAACTTTGGGAATGATTACTTGTTCATTAATTTCTTCCCTTTCCTGCTGTCCATCTATTATTGCTTCCAAGAGAAAAAAACCTCTCTGTAAATCTCCTCCAAAACAGGGCTGAGTACCTGATTAGACAGAGAATTATGTGTGCTGGGAACGTGTTCCTGGGAGACCATCCTGGAGCTGTGCATGAAGCCTTGGGTGCTGCTGTTCCATGCCCTTGGGCACACAGAGCCCACCAGGTGATGCCTTTTCTTGATCTTAAAATGAAGAGCCAGACATGGTGAAGGGATAAAGGGTTTTATCTTGGTATTTAATAAGGATCTTTGTGGTGCACCACTTCACCAAGGTGGAATGTGCTGAAATGCACACACATGGTAGATCACGTATACAATTTATAGACCTTGCAAATTAGCATATTTAACAAGGATGCCTCAATGAGAGGCTTGAAGAAATAGCATGATATCTTCCTGTTTTAAAGTATTCCTCACTAGATGGGTTTAATTTTAGTTTACAGGATGTGTTTTAGAGGGGACATTGGTTTCCCAAGATAGCGTAGGGCTTTCCGGCCTCCAGCTGAGAGGCCTTTAGGATGTTTGGTTTTCTGGCCTAACAGAATGCCAGGCTTATGGTAAGTTATCAGACTTAAGGAATTACAAGTGTGCATGTTAAAGGCACTGAGAATACATAAAAGGTATATAAAAGAAAAGGCAAAAAATCCTCATGGCATCACAGGTGTCTGGGCTGGCTCCCTGCCCCAGGGCAGCTGGGCACACCTGGAGCACACCTGGAGCACAGTGGTGAGGCAGGAGCTGGAGGTCAGGGCAGCTCCAGCACCCGAGCAGGGCTTTGCTGCTGCCGTGCTTTGCCTGCAGTGCCAGGGCTGTTACGAAACAGGAATGAGATGGGACAATGCAGAGCAGTTCCTGCTGCCACGCTTTTGTCCAGCAGCTAAAAGCCAGTTCTGAGGGTTTTGTGGAAGCCTTGTTTGCTTTGGTCTTTTTTTGCCCTTTCTTTAAGTACAGACTTAAAAGAGCTGGAGACTGGAGGCCACTGTAGTTATTCTTGCTTCCTCAATAGCACAATAAATGTACCATTTGTTTCATAAATGACAGGGTCCTTGCCTCAGAAAACATGTGGCCTGTTCCCACTGCTGTTCCCTTTGACATATGAGGAACTGCCCCTGCCTGCCTCTGGGTGCGTGGAGATTTCTCACTTCCTCATTGGGGTCAGTGCCAAAACTTGTCTTGACATGTGACGTGTGTGGTCACTGGAAGTCACTGTGGAGGCTGTCACTGAAGCAGCCTTGATTCACAGAGCAGCTTCATTTAGATGGCAGCTGATGGAGGAGCTCTGTAGAACAGCTGGGTATAAAATCTGTGTGCAGGAGGGGACAGCTGAGGGCTGCAGTCATTGTGGGAGAAGCTCAGACATGTACAGACGTGGTCTGGCGGACCTGTGGTGGATGTGCCATGTCCCCACCTGCCATGGCACCACCAGGATGCACAGGCAGCAGCTCAGGATGTTCTGGTGTCTCACAGCAGAGGGGAAGGTGCTGCAGGTGCCTCTTTGATCAGAGCTGAGGGTGCGTGTGGGAACAGCCTGCTGCTCACTCTGACAGCAGATTTTGAGCTCTTGGCTTGGCCAGTCATCTCACAGCAAACACCAAGACATGGAGAGTGAAAGCCCCAGTGTCCTTTGGCTGCTGCTTGGGTGTTTGCAGAGCCAGCAGTGCAGTGACAGCCAGGACTGCCAAAGGAAGAACCTTCTGTGGAGCAGTGCTGCTCAACTACTGAGATATGACAGTCCATGGAATGGCTCTTTAAAGGGTGTCTCACCAAAAGGATTTTCCTTTCGAGTGTCTGAATCTCCTGCTCTTGGTCTGAGCTCCAGATGAGAAACAGTGCATTGACTGGAAGGTACTGAGGTTACAAACAGAGTAATTGTCCCTTGGAAGAGAAAATTGTGGAGGAAACACTCTCAGAACAGATCTCCGTTCTTTTCCTTCCTCAGAGCAGGTTTTTGAGTGCTGTGGCTGAGGGACAATGGGGATGGAGCTGAAGTACTGCTCCTGAGTGAACCCCACAGCTCTGAGGAGCAGGGAGCCTGGTCCTGGAGCCCAGGAGGGACCTGGCAGCTTTATTCCCTCTTTAATTCTCTCTCCATAACCCGTGAGTGCAGATCTCCCTGGGGCAGCAGAGCGTTCCCTGTGAGGGGAGCCCCGTGGTGCTGCGGTTCCAGCGGCAGTCACAGGAAAGCTGTTTCATAACCTCTGCTGGGATTCATGACATGTTCAGAGACAGGTTCTCCACTTAGTCAACGTTTTATAAGGATTTAAGGCTGAGGAGCTCTTTGAAGCACCGATGCAGCTTGGTCTGCCATGACAAGGTGGAAATGAATGCTGGCGTGACTTCCATTCCCAAGGAAAATGCTCTTTTGCACGGATCACAAGCTGTGGCTCTGCTGCTGTTTGAAGAGACCAGAGGAATCTCAGATCCAGGCACTCAGTGCCACATCAAAGCCTTCCCATCTGAAGGTGAGGTGATGGGGAGCTCCAGCTCCATGTCCTTCATGTTTGGGCAGCAGAAGGAAAGAAGGTCCCTGAACTAGGAGTTGCTTGGGGATCAAAGCTCTGCTTAGCAGAGGCTGACAGGGCGAAAAGCCAGGATGGCAGCAGGAAGAACACAAACCCTGGGGAAGATCTGGGCCATCTGATAGCAGACCTCCAGAGGGGCCTGGGAGACCTTCTGCTCTGCTGGAGGAGTGGGGCCAGCATCTCCCCCTGAGGAGGCAGACCTGCAGTGTCCTGGGCTTGACTGGAACCATTCCGTTGTGCCTGAGGGATTGTTTAATTAAAAAGAATGCTGCACCATCACATTTCAACTGTTTTTCCACACATTGCTGCAAGTAACATCTGAAATAGCTCTAAAAGGCAACAAACCATTCCCCAAAGCAGGGGTGGCAGATGAACAACAGGAGAGGGAAGGAATTATGTTCTCTTTCAGCTTTCTGTGTCTGTGCATTTGCTTCTGCATTTGCAGCCCTTGGGGCTTGTTTTAGTTTAAATTTCCTTAGGAAAAACCGTGTTGAAGGAATGCTGCCTGCAGTGGCTGGCTGTTCTGCTTTGGCTTTGTCCTGGGGAAGCTTTGATGGTTGCAGGGCAAGAGTTGCTTTTCAGTCTTGGTGGGAAATGCCTGAATAGAGGAATGGCAAGCACCACCAGAGTCACTTCTGGATGGTGGGACTGGCAGTATCTCAGCTCTCCCTTTGTGCTCATTCCTGTCCCAGGGCTTATTTAATTGCTTAACAAAGGCATCCTCTGCAACCACTGAGAAAAGACCAGTGCAGGGAGGGGAAGAAAGCAAACTTGCATCAAGCCTTTCATCCAAACACAGGGAGCTATTGCTGCTGACCTCAGTGTTTGTAACCGTGGTGTCCGTGTTGGAAGGGAGCAGCTGAGCCCCAGCGTGGGGATTGATGTGTCCAGATTGATGCAGGGACTGGGGGCAAAGCAAGGACTGGTCCTGAGGGAACCTGTGTGGCAGCAGGTTGTGCTCATCCTCAGAGAGCTCCTTCTTCCCCTTCAGGGGTGGGTTTGAGATTGGCTTGGTAGGGCTTTATCCCAGGTTTTGCTGCCAGTCTGGCAGCTCCTGAATGGGTTTGACCCACAAGGTGGAGCCCAGTGGCCTCTGCCTTTTCAACTGAGAGCTTGCCATAAAACTGGAAGCATGTGGGAGCCGAGCCAGGGCTGGACATCCAGCCAGGCATCCCATGAACTCTATCCACAAGCTGCTATACCATGTTATTCCTGAGCACATATCCAGAGCATGCAGCAAGTGAGCCCCACGTTTGCTGCCCGTGTGCCATCCTGCTCCCTGCTGCTCCCTGTCCCCTGGCTTGTCACGGGGAGTCAGAGCTGTCACCACCGACTGACGCTCTCTGGAGAGGTGAGAAAATGCATTTTTCATAAAGCTCCCAGCTCATGGTTCCTGGCGGATCGATAGGGCAGCTGCAGGAGTCCTTTGCATGCCCACTGTTGAGGCACCTCTGTGCCAGGTGCTCTGCAGGGAGTGGCAGGGGTTCCTTGGCTTGGCAATCCCCCTGGGAAACCTGCAGGCTGAGCTGGGGGTCCTGGCTGGGACAGGCTGAGATTCAGCCAGGGTGGTTGTGCTGGGCAGGCAGAGTGGTGTGAGTGCTGCTCTGGGAGTCGTGTGCTGGATCCATCACTGCTGAATTTCCATAACACTGAGCAGGAATTTTTCATGGTTTCTTAACCTCTTAATTGAGTTTCTTTATAGGGAAGCTGGCATCTGACAGGGGAAGGAGGTTTTTATTCCCTATGAGAACCACGGGTGAACAGCAGGAACTTGGAAAATAAAAAAGGGACAAAAAGCTGTTTCCAGAGAGGCTGGGAATAAGCCAGTTAAATCTTTGGCAATTTGTGGGTCCAGCTGCAGTGGGACATCAGGATTCTCTGGGACCTTGTTAGTGCAGCATGTGCTTTCTCTCCTATTAGATTCTCCAAGCTTGGGAAAGCAGAGGGGATAAAAACACACAGAATGCTGGGAGACTCCTGGGATAGTGTGAGGCAAGGTGTCACCTTGCAAATAGGAACTGATGGAAAGGATAGATCTGAGTGAGGGGAGAAAACACCACTTATTGTATGTGCTGTGCATGAGAAATTGCAGCAAGGAGTGGGAGAGGGGAATAGGTACAGGCAGGACGAGAGGTGGTTTTGGCTGGGATTCGGGGTGGTGGGGAGGTGAGGAGGAAGGGAAAAGCTGTTTCATGTGGATGAGCTCAGGCAGTGTGACAGCTTTTAGAAAGATGTTTGTCCTGAAGGTCCCTGTGCATCTTGCATCTCCAGGCAAGTCCTAAGGTCCTAAATTGGAGCAAATCAGCACCAGTGCTCTGGTGTGGGCCCAGAGGTCCCTGCCAACCCCAGAGCTCTGAGGAGTGAGTGTCATGTGGTGTGCAGGCAGATCAGAGCCCTGTGAGAGCAGCTGCCAGAAATTCAGAGATGCACTGCTTATAAATAATAAATGATAAATTCAACCTCTGATCTCCGAGGCACGCTCTGCTTCTGCACACTCCATGCTGGCAGAGAAGATCCCCCATCCTGGACTCAGCAGTCTGCCTCTGGTGTGGAGGGTCTGAGGGGTGCTGGGGAGGCAGCTTGTGGAATTGGGGTCGTGCTGAGCCACGGTGGAGCGTGGCCCCTTCTGCCAGCAGCACTAATGAGCGGGGCCCCTGTGCCACGGCTGCTAACGAGCGCTGGGGAGGGCGAGGGCAGCCTTGCTCCGACTTCAAACCACCCCAGCTCAAAGCTGTGCTCCTGCCCTCTGGAGAGCAGCGTTTTGTGTGAATGCAGCTTGCTGAATGAATTAATTAAGTCAATTTACATAATAGACTAAACGATGCTTAGTGTTAAACTCTGCGAGCTGTATAAACAGCAGGGTCAGGGTTGCTTGGCCAGGTAGAAGGGGCGGTTCTGGCTTTATCCAAGTGATGCACAACAACTCCCTCTCCTGCTCTTGGGGGAGCTGTGGCAGTGCTGGTGAAGCTGCTGGTGCCAAGAGCTGCCCCCACCGTGCCCGGGCACTGCTGGGCTGTCTCCTGCTGCTGGACACATCCCTGTCCTGCTCCTGGCATCTGGCAGTGCTGTTGGAGCTGTGTTGGGTGGTGTCATGGCCAAGCTGCTGCTCGAGGGGCTGATGTGAGCTGATGGCTGCACAGGGAGCCTGGAGGGGTTATTAATATTTATTGTTATTATTTGTTAGCAGCAGTTACAAAGGTTGCATGAGTGCTCAGTAGATGCCAAGCTCTGTAAACATGTGTTTGTGCCATGGTAATCCTGCCCCTTCCACCCTGTGCCCGTGTCACAATTCCCTCCTGTGGGCTGCTTCCAGTTTGGAGCAGGGCTTCTGCTGCAGGGACCTGCTGCCTGTGCTCAGGCTGGGCCCAGCCAGCCCAGTTTATTCCTGCCAGCCTCAAAGTGTGGCTTCCTTGCTGTGTGGGTTCTCTGTAGGCAGCAAGAAGGTGTTCCCACAACTTTTCCCTTTGTGTAGGAGTGTTTTTAACATGCCAGAGCAGAGTCCTAGTAGGAGTAAATGATGAGGAGCAGGCAAGAAGAATAAATGTTTTTCTAAGCAATTTCATAAGCGACATGAATGGAATGGTCTGTATGGCAGCTACACCCTCTCCACTGAGATCCTGGAGGTGTGAGGGGGCTTGCAAACAACTGCTGCTCCCTGGGCTGTCCTGCCTGCCTGGGGCTTCGTGCCCAGCTGGGACCCTCTGGCAGGGCTTGGGGCTCTCACTCTAGTGGGGCTGGGGATACCCACTGGAGGCACAGGGGTGCTTTCCTGAGGACAGGATGCCTGGAGGAGCAGAGCTGCTGAGATCATCCTGGGCATTGACCTCCAGTGATGGTGTGTGCAGGTTGTCCTGCTTGAAAGCACAGGGTTGTGCAGACCCAGCTAGTGACTGGGGAAGGGCATTAGAGTGTGGCCTCCCAGTAATCCTCTGTGGCCTCCCAATAATCCTCTCTTTGCCCACCAGCTGTTCCCTCTCATAGGCCCAGGCTGAATTTCAGCTCCAAACCTCCTCTTTCTCCTGTTGGTGTAGCTGTACAGTCAGCAAGCAGGAGGGACAGCTGGCCACAGGGTGCCCCCAAGGTGTCTGAACCATACCAGCAAACATGAGGGCTCCTCACAGACCTGGGCACCCTCTTGCTCAGAGGAGGAAAGTTGCAGGTCAGGTCAGCTACGTTTCCTTCTCTTTCTCGGTGGCGCTGCACATCACTCAGCCTGTCACGGTGGGCTCGGCCATGGATGCCACCTTTGGAGGGACACTGCGTGTGAAGGGGCTCTCAGCTCACTGTGAGTGCGCTCTGTGTCCTGAGAGCCTCTCCAGTCCCACAGCCCCTGTGCATGGCTGGCTGGAGCTCATTCCCTGAGCTGCTGTTGCCCAGGAAACTTCCCCTTCAGCCGCAGAGGCTGTGAGTGCCGGCAGGTCTTTGTGCCCTGCTTCAGCTGGAGGTGCCTGGGCTGTGTTCCTGAGGTTCCCATCCCTGCCCTGCCCTCAGTGAGGGATCCCTGTTGGTGCTTTGTGCTGGGAGGCACATGGTGTGCTGCTGGTGCTCCCACTGCCATCTCGGTGAGGCTGCCGGGACAGAAACCTGCCCTGAGTCCCTTCATCTGCAGACAGTTTGTAAGGCTGTGATACCGATCCTGCTCCCTCAGGTCATCCCGAGGTGAAAACAAGGATCAGCTCATTGCTAGTGCTTATTCTTAGAGATAATTGGTATTTTTGTATCAGCACTGGGGTGGCAGCAGGACCAGGACAGTGCCTGTCCCCTGTGCTGGCACTGCTGAGGGACCTCCAATCTTGTGTCCAGTTCTGAGCTCTCATGGCAAGAAAAACATGGAGGGGCTGGAGCATGTCCAGGGAAGGGAACAGAGCTGGGAAGGGGCTGGAGAGTCAGTGCTGTGAGGAGCAGCTGGGAAAGGGGCTCAGCCTGGAGAAGAGGAGGTGCAGGGGGATCCTTCTCCAGGAGGGAGGAGCCAGGTTGGAGTCGGGCTCTGCTCCCAGGGAACAAGGGACAAGACAAGAGGAAATGGCCTACAAGCTCTGCCAGGGCAGGCTCAGGGTGGACATCAGGAGGAATTGCCACGGAAAGGGTGGTCAGGGATTGGCAGGGGCTGCCCAAGGAGGTTTGGAGTCCCCATCCCTGGAGATGTCCCAGGAACACCTGGAGGTGGCACTGAGTGCTCTGGGCTGGGGACATGGTGGGGATGGGACACAGACTGGACTTGATGGTCTTGGAAGTCTCTTCCAACCTCAGTGATTCTGGAATTCTGTTTCCTGCTGGCTGCAAAGCCAGAGGCTGATGTTGGGGCTGAGGAGCTCTGGGATGTCTCTCCTGGAGCAGCAGATCAGAGCTCAGATGAGGATTTGTTGGAGTGGCACAGGATGGGCAGGGTGGGCTCTGTGCCGGGATGTGGGAGCGCAGCGCTGCCAGCAGCAGCAGAGGCATTAATGAAATGTGCTCCTCTCGCTGGCTTCCTTGGAGCTGTCACCAGTGACCGTGGGAGCTGCGTTCCCGGGGCTGTGCAGCTCCCTGTGCACAGCTCTGCCCTCAGTGGAATGTCCCTGCTAATGGGGAGCACAGCTCTGGGCTGTTTCTGCTGCCGCTGGCTCAGACTGGGATTTCTGGAGCTGTGGAGCAGAACCTCCCAGCCAGCAGCATCTCCTCTGACAGGAGGGCTCCTGCCAGCAGTGGAGACTTCTCAGAGTCTGACCCTTTGCTCTTTTCCTAGCACCTGATTTTGTTTGACAAAAAAGGATTATTAAGAAGAAAACCAGCCCCTCCACTCTGCACAAGGGGAATTTGTGGCCTTCCTAGTCCAGTTTTGCTGCTGCCTGGCTGTTGTACGTGCTGGATCCCCAAAGATGCCCTCAAATCCAAGCAAACATTCCCTGTGCAGGCAGGGTCACCACGACCACCCTTTCTGCTTCACAGGCTGCAAGGGTTGTTTCTGGAAATCCATTGTGTCCACAGAACATTCCGTGTGGAAATCCTCTCCTGCCCTCTGCGTGCGTCTGTCTGTAAGGAGATGTCAGCCTGTGCAGGCTGCTCTCCAGGAGCTCCAGAGCCCCTGTTGCACATGTTGGCTCCTCCTGCCTACCTGGGACTGAAGCAAAGTGCTAATTGTTGTGCAGATGTCATCTGCCAGGCAGGCAGGAGGCTGGAGGCTTGAAAGAGGCTGTGCTGTCATTTGCTAGCAGCCTCCTCCTCGGTACACGTGAGCTCTATTTTTATTGGGAGTGTGCATTTGCTTTCAGCCACTGCTTTGTTGAATTTCTCTTTTTTTTTTCCTTTTTATTTCCAGGCTTGCAGATAAAGTTTGAGGGATACATCTATTTTTCATTATTCCAGTTTTGCTGCTTGTTTTATAATGGAAAAAACCTCAACCAAACCCAAAACCCTGTTCCCTGTGTAAAAAGCATTAGTTTGTTCTGAGATGAGAGGGAATTGTGTGTTGTGGTCACGCTGGACTGAGCTCATGACTGTGGGACTGTCCAGAAGGGCACGAAGATCAAGATCTTCCGTGAGCAGAGGGAATTTGAGGCTGTGCATGGTGCTCTGGGTGTGCCAGCTCGGGAGCCTGGGTGTTGGTTGTAGCCTGGTTTTGCTTGGCCATGTCCCAGGAGAGAGCGGGAGGCTCTGGCCACAGGTTGGCTTATGAAAACAGGGAGCTTTTCTTCTACTCCAGCTGTGGTTTAATAAGGGTTTGTGGGTCCTTGAGGTGGTTCTTTGACCCTTTAGAAAAGAGGAAATACTGAAGGAGGAAATGGGAGGTGATGCTTTCCTGCATTGTGTGAGTTAAGCAGGGGGACTCATTGCTCAGGGATGCCGTGGGTGTCAGAAATCCAGATCTGTTCCAAAACCAATTAATGAGAAAAATCCAGTTGATGTGGTAGAGGTGGCTCAGAGGTAGAGGCTGCTGCTCAGGAAGACCCTGGCTCAGGAGTTTTTGGAGGATGCAGAAGTACATCAGGTGCACTGTTACCTCTGCTCCCTGCTCTGTCCCTCTCCTGTCCACCTCTGACCAGTGGGATGTGGGGGGTTGCTTTTTCTTTTGCTGGCAAAAACCAAGCAGGGAGAGGAAGAAGTAACAAAGTGGAGTGGAGGGACTGGGTGAAAAGGTGGAAGGAGAGGAGGCTTCCCTCCATGTCTCTGAAGGCTTCTGGGGGAGGAGGCTCTTTGGTGGCAGGAGCTGGTGTTGGGTGCTGCTGTGAGCAGGTTCTCTGCTTTTGGGACACAAAGTGGTTGCTTGAAGGAGGGAAAACTCTGCTATCTGATGTGCCATCCTGATGGACAGCAAAGCAAGATATTTCGGACTGTGTGTAGGGGAAGAACTTCTTTAAAACCTGGATAGGAGTAGGAGCAGACTTGATGGAGGGATGAGTAATGAAGGAGTGTTTGAACGGAACTAATCAGTCCTATCTTCTTTCAAAAGACCTCATTTAGTTTAATTTAGCAGCGTGTAAATTTAGAGCCAATCAAAGGAAATACTTGTGCAGCCTGTGTGCTGGCAGGCTGCTGCTCTCCCTAGCCCAGCAGGGAGCTGAAGGCTGTAGGTGGATCCCGAGCCTCGTGTGGGGCACTGGGGGCACACGTGTGTGTGCTCACACTCGGGGTGGGCACACCAGCTCCGTGCCTGGGCACTGGCACCCACGAGAGCAGAACACTTCATCCATCAGGGTGGCTCTGTAGCCCATCAGGGTGGCTCTGTGCTCCCTCAGGATGGCTCTGTAGCCCATCAGGGTGGCTCTGTGCTCCATCAGGGTGGCTCTGTGCTCCATCAGGATGGCTCTGTGCTCCATCAGGTGGCTCTGTGCTCCATCAGGATGGCTCTGTGCTCCATCAGGGTGGCTCTGTGCTCCATCAGGGTGGCTCTGTGCTCCATCAGGATGGATCTGTGCCATGGCTCTGCTCCCTGGTCCACCTGAGTGTGGTCAGAGCCAGTTCCTGGCCCCATGGCTGGGCTGAGCCTCTGCTCTGAGCAGCAGGGAAAGCCTTGTGCTGTAGGAACCACCAAGTAAACCTTGCTGACCTCTGCAAAATGTTGTTTTCCTCAAGAAAAACCTACATATGGATTAGAGGAACCCCTGATCCTTGGACAGCTGGTCGTTTTGTTTAATTTGAATTAACACAGCTACTTCTGTGCTAAAAATGAGGCACAGGCATAAAAAGCCTTCATGGGATTGCAGTGCTTTTTATTTTTCCCTCTAGTTGTCATCCATGGCACTGACACAGTGATTTTATACAAGTCTTGCAGGTCTCCTCATATTTTCCAGGAGAGATATTATCCCCTGTGGGGTCAGTATAAGTTGCTTGGCATTACCTGTCACAAACCCCATTAGCAGTGAGCCCCCATGAGTCCCCTGTGCTCACACCTCGAGGTGTTGTGCTTCCTGTGGTGTCACACCCCTGATCCCATGCTGGGTTGCAAAGTGTTGTGTAAAGAGTCCTGAAACCAGCAAAAATGGAAAAAAATACTGTTGGGTTTGTTTTGCTTTGCATTTCAGGCTGGTGGCAATGTCTCCTTGGGCTGGGCTCCTCTCCACCACTGCCAGAGTCAGCCTGCTGCTGCTGCTGGGGTCTGTGCTCTTCTCCTGCTCCAGCCTGGGCCAGAGAGTGCCTGTAAGTTCTGGCTGCTCCAGCTTGATTTCAGATTGATAAAACACGGATGCTTTTTTGCCTGTAGGGAAATGCCCATTTTTCTTTAGGAAACATCTTTCTCCTTGAATTATGAAAACAAACCAGAAAGGGTTCTGCTGATTTCTGTGTAAATGAAGAATTGCTTCTGTGGTGCTGCCCGTTTTTGCTGGAAATGCTAATGAAAATGGGGTATTGCAAAGCAACTGTGGCCAGGCAGTGACAGCAACACTTAAATGAACCAAGTCACATCCTTTTATCCTTACTGAGCATTTAAACCCCAGCACTTTTCCTGAGCAGAGCTGGTAAACATCAGCTGTCTCCATTATGTGTTTGAACAGATCCAGCACTGGGAGGCCTGGTGGTAAATTTACAATAGCCTGTATCACTAACTCCCTCTTGGATAATCACAGAGCTGTGGAAATCAGCTAAGTAATAACTGCTCCACTCACTCCTTTTTAGTCCTGTTGAGTCTTGGCTCAGAAAATGGTAAGATTGATTTTCATCTGCAGAACCTGGGCTTTTATGGCTGTGATTGTTCCTGAGCTTTAACCATTTGTTATAATTTGAACAATTCCAAGCCCCTGATGCACTCAGCAAAAGCAGGAGTTAAGATCTGGTTTCTCGTGCATTTCCGAAATCGCAGTCGCTTTCCACAGCTGAAATAAAAGCATTCTATAGGTTTGTCAGCCTTCTTTGTGTGTTACCACGATCATGGAATTGTGGAATCGTTTAGGTTGGGAGAGACCTTTATGATCATTGAGTAGAGCCTTTAACCCAGTGCTGCCAAGGCCACCACCAGCCCATGTCCCCGAGTGCCACATCCACACTGTCATTGCTACTGTGCGTGTTTTGCTCAGGTTGACATTTCTGTTGCTCAGAAAGGCTCTTCTAGGCTGGAAATGGGTATTTATATGCAGAGCATCCAAATTCTGACAGAAAATGTGCATGCATTTTTTCCCAAAGAGTGGAGGAACTGAAGGCAGAATGTGTCCCAGAATTTCCAGTTAACCTCTGAATTTACTTACATTTTTCCCTGTGAAAACATCCTAAGGATTAAAATCCAAACACTTCATGAAGTGAGCTGTAACTCCATCTTAATTGCCAACAATTAGGACTAATCATTCCCTGTAGGGTGGTTAACTCAAATTCTTCAGTGGTGACTGAATTGGTGATCTCAGAAGCTGAAAATATTCCCTTCAGCAGGCACTGAGCTGTGGGGATGATGAGCCTGGACCAGTTCAGCTGTTCCTGTTGGAATCAGAACAGCCCAGACCCAGGAGTCAATGCCTGGTGTGAGAGTACAGGTCATTTCTGTGCACTCTCCAGAGTTTTTTGTGACTCCCACCAGCTCCCTAGGGAGGCTTTCACCAAGGTTTCCCTCACAGCAAGGATCTTTTTCCCCGCTGTTCTTCCCTTGGTGTAAGGTTGAGCCGCTCGTGCTGGCTGCTCTCCCACACCTCTGCCAGCCTCGTGCTGCACTTGCCATGGAGGTGGTGATTAAATCCCTGCCTCATTGTTTTAAAAGCTTTGGAGAACACTGGAAGAGGGTGGAGAAGAGGATCCTCACATTTGTATCATGTGGGCAACTCGGTGTGTTTTTTCCCGTGTCCTATTTTGGAAACAGCTGAACTATTTTAGCTGAAATCTTCTCCAAGCCTGAAATAAGTGCATTTAAGAAAAAGAAAAAAAAAATAAAAAACCCCAACAAAACCCAAAAAAAACCCACCAAACCCCAAACCAACCAACAAGCCTTGAGGCATTCCACTCGTGTGGAAAATTTCAGCTGAAAAAGTTAAAAGTTTGACATATTTTTAGGCAAGGGAAAATGGGGTCTTACAATGTTATACAACCCTAATAATAGCCAGGGCTCCTGCCTCTGACTGAAATACAGGTGAGGCTCTGTGAGAGCTGGTTTGAAACCTGCAACCTGCTCTGGAATAGGAAATAAGCTGCATTGCTTTGTTCAGCACAAATGTCATGCTAGTTATGCATGTTTAACCTTTAATATACTTTAAATCTAAATTTAACCATGTGGAAAGAATCTCGGATGTCAAAAAAAAAAAAAAATCTGCTGGCGAGGGAAAAAATTTTGTATTCTCAGCCAGCACTAAATTACCCAGATGCAATTGCTAGTGAGCTGAATCTCTTCTCTCCAAAAGGAGTTTGCCCTTACAAAAATAGAAGAGAGCGACATAAAAGATGACAGTGGGAAGGAGCTGGGGACAGAGGATGACGCTGATCCTGAAGACCTGGAAGTGTTTTACCCCACGGATCAGTGGCAAACCCTGCGTCCAGGTAACTGCTGCTGGCTAATTATAGCATGCCTCTGGAAGCCACCTGCCAGCAGGGACAGGAGCCTCGCAGACACTCCAAGGGCTGTGTGTTCCCATGACAATGTGTGCTTTTGCTGGTGCTCACATAAACAGGAGGACTCGGTGACCCAGTGCAGGGACTGGAGGACATGGGCACAGCGACCAAGGAGGGGAGCGGTTGTTCCAGGGCTTTCAGGTCACTGGAGCAGGAGGAGTGGGCTACCAGCCCCCTTGTGGGTGGGGGGCTGTCTCTGTCACTGGCTCCACAGCCCCTTCTCTCTTCATTTGTCAAGGGCCAGGTTTTATAACATTTGTTGGCACG
Source organism: Euphonia xanthogaster (assembly GCA_034509185.1). Lineage (NCBI taxonomy): Eukaryota > Metazoa > Chordata > Aves > Passeriformes > Fringillidae > Euphonia > Euphonia xanthogaster. The sequence continues at coordinate 1,303,876 of JAYDZK010000039.1, read as the reverse complement.
TGGATTCCCAGGTCTGCTGTGCTCCGGTGTGGCGCTGCTCAGTGGCAAGCTGATTAGGAGCTGTCACTGGAGCACTGCACAGCTTTTTAACAATGGGTTTTCTGTTCCTCAGCTGTTTGAAAGCTAGCTTTTATTTCCATCTGTGCAAACCACTAAAAATCTCTTCCCTTTCTTTGGGTTGGTGTCTTTCATTAGACATGCCTGGGACTCTGTGGTGAGAGGAGCCCAGCAGAGCAGCTTGGCCTCCGTGTGCTGGGAAGGCTCTGGAGGGGCCAAACCCATTCAAACACACACAGATGCACGTGTGCATACATATTTCAACAATTAGCCTGTCTCTGGGGTCCTGAACGAGCTGTTTAATCCACTTGTGCTTTGGTGTCCTCATGTATATGCAGGTGTAATACCTTCCCACCTCACAAGGGTGAACTAAGTAGTAATTAATTTTTATAAAGTGCTCTGAATTTAAGAGCTTTATCCTGTGCTCAGGATTATCATTGAAAGAATAAGTATGGGTTCCATTTGTCTTGAAATTTCTGCCAGATATAGCAGAATGACTTTTCCAAATGTAAATCTTTGTATAACATAAATGGCTACAAAAGCCCCTGTGTTCCACAGAGCTGCAGTATATACTTATATTCCATTTCTGTACCATTATGTATGGAAGGCGTGTGCTGTCCCTGCTCATTATTCAGCCTGGCAGATCCCCACCAGCTTTGTTGGAGCAGAACATGTACATACTTGCAATCATTAGAAACCTCATTGCAGGGTTTGTTCACAAGCACCTTCTCCACTGCTCGGGTGCCTTATTCCGCTTCATTTTTGTAGTTATTCCATGTTGGGCACATGCAGTGAAGGGCTTGTGGAAGTGGGGAGCTTGTCAGTATTCACAGAGGAGGGTAATTTTGGTTACTCTTGTAAAGACTTAAATGGTGTCCTGCCTCATGCTCTGACTGCTACAGATCCCAGCACTGGGGACATGGCACAGTGAGGAGCCTGCCTTGGTCTCCTGCTGCCAGCCTGGGTTTCTGTCTCCTGGGGGTTCTTCTGGAGTGAAATCCCTGTGAGGACTGGCACTGACACCTTCAGCACGTGTTAGCCAAGGCTGGGGGCCCTGTTACCAGCATGAGCCCATCCCTGTAGCCTCTGGCCCACACTTTCCCAGTGTGAGCAAAGCTCTGGCTGGGCAGAGAGCTCTGGCACGAGGGAAGCTGCTGCTGTGGCTGCACAGGGATTCACCTTTTGGTGCTGCAGCAGAGCCACGTGCCCTGGCAGCGTGTCCAACCCACTGGTTCTGCATTTTGCCATGTTTTCCATGTGGCTGCACTCACTGGCAGCTGAGCAGAGCCTGGCTGGGCTGGGCTCAGAGTTTGCCTTCTGCTGCCCATCTCTCCAGGACACCCCCACTCCCTCTCCCGTTGTATCCCTGCAGCAAACTAGGCCAGTCTCTCTGGGGGAAGCAAATGTTTGAATTTAGAATTTGGATCTACAGCTCTGAACACTGGGAGGGAGCTTGGAGCTGCGTTTCCCCCATCTCACTCCTGTTTCAACTTGTTCCTGTTCTGAGCTCATGCAGGATTTTGTGCTTCTCTACAATGGTGCAGCAGCTCATCTTTTATAGATGTGTTCCCAGTTTTCCTCTGCTGAGTTTCCAGTTCCTTGTTGCTAATTGCATCAATCCACATTTCCACCGGGACTGCAGCAGTGTCATCAACCTGTAACCTGTCAAACCCCCCCCAAATTCGATTGTTATTGTGTCTGTAACGCTTTGGGCGCTTGTTCCTCGCCCTCTACAGTGTGAGCTGGATTTTGATCAAGTGCTTCCTTGCACTTTGAGCACACTTCAAGCTGCTGGAGGTAGCTGGATGCAAACACAGAGAGACGGTTGCCCTAAGAGCTGTGCTGCCTGTAATCTGGAAGCAAGATCAGTTGTCTCTTCTGCCAGGCAGCCAGAGCTGACGGCTCTGGAAAGGTTGGTGAAACTTCCCAAAGCCCTTTAACACTTCATTAGGCATTGCTTCTTTCTCACTTGGCACTAAATAATGCAGCAGGTGCAGGGCCCAAGCCTCAGAGAGGCTTCCAGCACCTCTGCTGTTGGACTTTTGGGCATCATCTGTGGGGCTTTTCCTTCTGTCCATGCTTGGAGTCCACAGGAACCTGGAGGTTTTTTGGGGTTTAGTGAGTGGGATTGCTGTGTCCTCTGAATGAAGGTTCACACTCCTGCTCAGACTCCTCATGGTCAGGTAACAGAGTTTGTTTGAAGTTGTGCTTCCTCTGCTGTCTTTTTTCTTGCAGAATACACTTTCTCCAGGTGATAGTACCCTTGGGAGCTGGAACATATTTTACTTTTGTTATTTGGGCACCAAACTTCCCAATATTTTGTTAGCATTCCTGATGATGATTGGATGTTAGATTGCTCTGACCATCTAATCTGTATCACTGAGCAGCAGATTTTCCACCCAGCAGTGGTGGGAAATTTTCCACCCAGCAGTGGCTCCTCTGGGAAGAGTTTGCTGTGAAGATTCAGAGCAAGGATATAAGAGGCAGGGGTTTAATTGGGAAAGAAAAAGGGTGTTAATCACCCCTCCCAGCAGTGACGAGTGGAGAGCTGGGGCTGCACAGGGCTCTGCTCTGCCCATCCCCGTGGCAGCAGTACTTTGCTGCTCCCTAATGTGGCAGAGACCCTCTGGCAGCTTTTCCAGCTGACAGTTGGGAGTTAATGAGTCCAGTTTCCAATCCAGATGGACAAGTTAGAACCTCCTCTGCCCAACATATCAAAATATTTACAGATTGCTCTGCAGACAGGCAGCAGTGGGGCAGAGAGGCTGCCTTTGCTGCAGAGCAGCTCCCTGCAGACTGGAGGGATGGAGCAGAGCCTGGCACTGTGACTGGCATGGTGCAGCATGGATCTCTCTGGGCTTTGGATGGATGTCTCAGGGCAGAGCAGGGGGCTTAGCTGGCCTGCAGCTTCAGCTGTGGTTAAAGCTCTGCCTTTCAGAGCTGAACCTGCAGTGACTCCCCAGTGTTTGTGCTGCCCAGAGTAATTTTCTGCAGTGCCCAATTATTTCACAGTTAAAAACCAAGGAGCCATAGCTGCTGCTGCTGATCAGGCTGCCAGAGTGAAGCTGATGTGGACATGCTGTTGGTGCTGCTTCTGCAAAGATGAAACCATCTTATGTTCAGCAGGGAGCCAGTGATACATTGCTTGGCATTTAAATATCCATGGCTGCAGCTCCCAAGGATCCTCGGGCTACCTCTGCTGCTCCTGCTTGTCACAGGTCTTCTCCCGTCTCATTTGCTGCTCAAACAAGGTTTTACACCTGTGGAAACGCAGTTCTGCAGGCAGCCACGGCAGGGGGGTGTTGTCAGAGGCTGTTTGAAGGACTTGCTGTGGAAAGAACAGGGCTGAGGCTGGGCAATAACTCGGCCCAGTTTCACTGCCAGTCTGTCTTCAGGAGATTCCAGTGGCCAAATGAGGCAGCGCTGCTTTGGCTGGCAGGAGGTTCCTGAAGCAGGGGGAGGAAGGAGGCAGGAGGGATCTGTGCCAGGCTGTGCCACAGCCCGTGGTGGTGACAGGGCTGCTGCTGAGGGTCCCCTCACACCTCGACCAGGGGCACCTTGCTCCTGCTGCTCGCTGGGATGTCCTGAGCTGCAGCAGCTCTTGCTAATTGCTGTGCTGAATTAATCACTGTCCAAACCATTGGCTTCTCGCTGACCCGGACCTAACTCAGGCAGTGGTGGGCAGGTCTCTGAAATATTTATGGCAGCACAGTCAAGAGAGGGCTGTGAAATACAGAGTGAAACCACCAGGGTATGCTCGTTTTCGCAAAGTTTGACGTGTCTAATCCAGGAAATAGGAGATCATCATCAGATCAGCACAGATTTGCATATAGAGGGAAGGCAAATGGAATTTTAAAAACCTCATCTATACTAGATGAAATGCTTCTTCTCCAAGTTTCTTTATAAAATGACTAGTGATGTGCAGAGGGGAGGAATCTCGACTCTGGAGTTGTTATAATCTTGTCTGGCCAGCGGCAGGAGAGCTGGAGGTAGGAAAGGCCAGGCTGACTTGAGAGCATGTGTTCGGTGCTTGGAAGCTGAGTTATGGTCCCTGGTAGCTCTCCCTCTGCTTGTTTTCAATCTGACCTCTAGCATAGGAGGCTTTTCATCTCCTAAATGTATCTCGTGCCTGTCCTTTTTCTTGCCAGCTGCCTTCATGGGCTCCTCTCTCAGCTTCCTACCCTCCTGAGCTTTCCTTTGCCCCTCATCTTCGCATCACAGGTGGCACAGTGTCCCTAACACTGCCTTGTGCCTGATTCCAAGTCCTTGGCAGAAGTGCCAGGGTTGAAGCTGCAGGTGCTGCTCCTGCCTTGCGTGTGGGGCAGTGCCAGGCAGATGTGGCACACCAAGCACATCCTCCATGCCCTGGTCCTGGTCTGGGTAAGAGGGATAGTGGTGTTTCCCTCCAGCTGTGGCTGGAAGCACAGGATTGGGGCTCAGGAGATGCTGGGACAGTGAGCAGACAGGGGCTCCCAGCCTGCTGCTGCAGCAGGAGGATGTGTTTGAAGGATGCCAGCTCTGGGCAGCGAGGCACAGCATGAGTGTCCTGCCCTGCAGCTTGGTTTGAGCATTTCTGTAAAGAATTGGGACACCCAATTCCACGAGTTGGGAGGCAGCTTTTGCCCCCCAAATGCAGGTAAAACTTTTCTTCTGTCATTTCCAGAAGTGGCAGTGTCCTGGCAGCACTGGTGTGGTGAGAAAAAGCCCTACATGGCTTGCTCAGGTTTAGGAGCAGAGTGGGCTTGGGGTGGGTTTTTGGTGTGTCAGGTCAGTCTTGTCCCTTACTGGCCGTGATGCTACTGGTTTCAAACTGGTTACAAAAGACTTTTGCAGTGATGCTCCTTCTGCCAAAAACGAACTGTGCTTCTGAGCAGCCAGAATAAAAGTCTGAGCTTCTCTAACACACAGCCATGGGCTAGGCTGTGGGCACTGCCAAAACAAGGGTGCAGGGCTGTGTTTTCATGAGCCAAGCCACGACTCCTGCTAGTGGTTTGTGGAATTCTGAGCCCTGCAGGGTATTTCAGGTGGTCTGGAGTGGTCATAAACCAGGGGATGAGGTGCTGAGAGTCAAGCAGTGGTTTTAGTGCAACAGGAGGAGGTTAAGCTGCAGCTTTTCAGAATAATTTCAAACTTCACTTTAATGATGCTCAGGCTGCTGGTGGTGTAATAGCAGTAGACATCAGCAGTGGGAACTATTCCCGTGGTTAAATGTACATTGTTTGGTGGGGGAAAAGTGCTTTGAAAGAAGACAGACTGTTTCCCAGAGAAGACATCACTCATTCCTTGCTTTTATCTCCTCCCTGCCAAGCTGGGGATGCTGTGAGCCTGTGAGCTGCTGAGAGGTGCTTAAATGTGTGCTGGGTGATGAGGAATACCTTGCTCTGGTTTTTATGTGCAAGCAGGCTGGATTTGCTGCAATAGCTCCAATAACCTTCGCGTGGCTGTTTAGAAGGATGAACCTCATTAAAGAAGAGGTATTTAATAAGAGGCCTATTTTTATCTCTGTCTTTATCTAACAGTCTGCACATTTATTTCAAGCTTGTAACAGTGCTTTGGAAGAAAAATGTTTTTCCTCCTCTAAAATGTTTTGGCAGTGCCTCCAGCCTCGGTTATCTTGAATTTCCAGTCTGGCTATCATCCCTCCTCCTTCCAAGGCCAGCGAGCCACAGCAGGCCCACAGCTCCAACAGTTACCTTGGGAAATGGGGAATTTCTGGAGGTATATGGTTTCAAATCATGGGGCTTGGGTCCCAGGGTCACTGAAACAGTTCTGAAGGTTTGATCAAACATAATCACAGCAACTCCCTCAGGCTTCATATGTGTGATCTTGTGTGGGACAAGCACTGCAGGCACTGCAGCGTTTGCTGCAGGATGTGACTGACCACACGCTCTGGGAGAGGCTGGCAGCTCTGGGGGTCAGGCATTCCTGCAGATTTTTTTTTTTCCCTAAATTTGTCAACTTTATTCTGTAATTTCATAAATTAAACCCTGACCTACAGATATCTTGCAGACTTTGTGTTTTCAGCCCACTCTCCTGTGTTTGCTGTCATTTGCTGGTGGGGATGGAAGCAGCCCCAGCCCCGAGGGGATGCACCATCTTTCCATCTCCTTCCATGTCTGTCCCTTTGGCATTGCTGGCTCTGTATCCAGACCCTGCCCTGACTGAAGGTTTGCTGGAGCACAGGTGCCTGAGCCTGGGGCCAGGATGGCCATTTCTGAGCCCTTTTCCCAGGATACATGTGGCCATATGCTCCAGGAGGTGCTGGATTTGGGCCCTGGGATGTGTGTAGCAGTTATTACAAAAGAACTTGGCTCCAGGGGCTAATCCCTGATTTTTCCTTGCTGTTCAGTCTGGATCATGTACATCCCTTAACCACAGTTTTGCAGCATTATCTTTTTCCATAATTAGGGAACATTTTCCATGGTCTTGCTCAGGCCCTTCTTCCCTGCAGTTTCCCCCATGGGCCAAGGCCTGACTTACTGAAACTTCCCCAGAACTGATTCTGGGTGGGCAAGGACAAGGTCAGAGTGTTTTCAGGCAGTCAGCACAGTCAGATGGCTCCTGTGAGGAATATTTCACTTGCTCCTTCACAGTTCTTGCCTGCAAATTGTCTTCTTGCTCAGATGGGGCTCCAGTTTCTTTTTTTTTCCCTCCTTTTTCTTTCCTGAGTTATTCAGTTTTCCATACATTTATTTATAGGGTCACACAAGCAACAGGTCTGCTTTTTCCACAGATCCTTCCGGAGCCACGTGCTGTGCCTGCTCCATTCGGGTGCAAAAGCCCCTTCTCCTCTGAGGAAAACTCAGAATATCCATCCAGCTGTCTTGACTGAGCGAGGCATTTTCTCTGAACTCTGCTCTCTGCTCATTTCAGAATCTGCAGGGAATTTGGGACATAAATTAAAAAGCTGTTTGATGCTCCTTGCGGCCTAGAAGCTGGTTTTGCATTTGTTTTTACTTGAACACACACTGAGACAAATGGCTCTGCTTTACTGAAGCTGCTTCCTTTGGCATCCTGAGGAAGCTTCCCAGTTAAAAAATAAATATGGCTCCGTTCTTTCAGCCCTGCTTTACCAGCAAAAGCTGGGGAAGGAAATGTAATCTCCTTGAGTCTGTCCTGATGTTTTGTCAAACTAATTCCCATTTATTGGAAGAACTCTTCCACGCCAGATTCACGTTTAATTTTTTATTATGTGTTTACATTTTGGAAGGAGCAAGGGTGGTGGTGTTGGAAATTCTAATGAGGGACAACATTTCTGATTCAAAAGACTCAGGCTCCTCTCTCCTGATTTTTCTGCCTGCTCCTTAAGACTGCAGGAAGTTTTGCTTGGGTCACTCACTTGCAACAGGATGTTATGTGAATGCAGAATTAATGTATGCAGCCTGTCACTTGGAATTGCTGCTGTTCTGCTGCTGGAGAGCTCCCGGGGTTGCAGAGTCCTTGCAAGCAGCAATAACAGGAATGTGCCTGTGATCCTGCAAAGCCAGAGGAGGAACAGGGAGCTGCAAGTCTCCCCCATCACTGCAGGGTGTGAATAAATAGATCTAATCAACAATTTACATGTTAGCCCTAGACCAGGGTTTATTTTTAGGATGTGTCATTCAGCCCAAGCGAAACCTCTGCATCTCAGGCTGGTGGTGTTTCTAAAAGTGCCTCTAAGTGATCACTGAGGCTGGATTTTAAGCTGCATTTGCATTTTGATAGAATCTGCTGCTTTCCTTATCTGAAACAAAGCCCACCTGATCTTCATTAATTACACTATCATTTCACCTAACCAGAGTGCTACTAATTGCAGTTATCTGTCTGTTCTTCACCAGATAATACACAGAAAATTGTTATACCTGGATGTATCTGGGTTAGCTGGAGCTGTAAGGGGGTTGCACATGGTGATGGGTTTTACAGGTGGAGTGCAGGTATTTATAGACTGTCTGAGGGAACACTGGAGGAGTGGCTGCTGTCCCACTGGCTGTGCTGCCATTCCAAGACACCTCCACAGCAAAACATACAGAAAACACTGCTTAAATATTGAAAAATCTGGTTACTGCAGGGTGACTGGAGCAGGCCAGCTCCACAAGAGAGGTGGTGGAGTCCTGGGACATCCCAGACCCTCCTGAGCACAGGCCTAGGGCTGGAGGGGGCACTGCTTGAGCAGGGGTTGATCCCAGAGGTGTTTCCAGCCTCAGTTTTCAGGGACTATCTGGCAGTGCCTTTTTTAAGACAGAAAATTTCATGGTGGCTTCACAGAGGGCTGCAAGCCCTGATGGTGATGCTGACTGCACTGACATCAGCTGCAGTCTGAGTGGGGCAAGCACAGAAAGGCATTGCCAGTGGAAATGGCAGCAGGAAATGTCTGAGCTGCTGGGGAGTTGTGGGTCCAAGGGCTGGAGCCAGGAGCCAGAGGCTGCAGGGAAGGTGCCCCATGAAGGCAGAGCCTTTGCTGGAAGAGAAGTCAAGGGGCTTTCACTTGACTTCTGTTTCATCGTCTTCAGGTGCTCTCTAAACCTTTGGATTGCTTTCTGAAGGGGAAAGGACTTGTCCTGGAGGAGGAGCAGAGCCAGGCTGCTGAGGAGAGCTGGTGGGTGTCAGCTGGCAAGAGAGGAGGGACATGGAGGCTCCTGCAGCCCAGGCTGTGGCCAGAGGGGTGGACACTGGGTCAGGAGATGTACACACTCACCTCCATCCACTGCAAGTGTTCTCAGGCCAAACACACCTGCACTCCTGTTTGTACTGTTTGCTGTACTTGGTAAACTGATATATGTGAGTTTGGGGATTTTTGTTCCCTTTTTGTATTCCGAAGAGAACTAATTCACATGATTTCTTTTGTGCCTTTTGCAGTGCAGATGATGCAGGCAGGGATGAAACAGCAGCATCAAGTCAAGTCTCCATCCACACCCAAGGAGCTGCCTGAAGCTCAAAGTGATTTTCTTGCAGGCTTAGAACACTACACCAGCAGGGAGAACAAGAAGCTCAGTGGAGATCATGCTCCAGAAAAACTGTATCCGTGGTCCGAAAGTTAAATATGGAACCATGGAAGTGCACACTGCAGTGGTAGTGGAGCTGGGAATGCTGCATGGGGAGGGTTCCTGCCCTTCTGGCAGGAGGAACAAGGGATCCTCTGGTTCTCTGTGGTTCTCCTTGAGGACCTCTGGTTCTCCATGGTCCTCCATGAGGATCTCTGGTTCTCCATAAGGATCCCTGGTTCTCCACAGGGATGTGCTGATGCCTTGCCCAGAGCTTGCTGTGACAGCAGGCAGTAGTTTCAGGTGGGGCTGCCCTGCTGGCAGGGCCTTGGTGTTCCCAGCAGGGCAGGACAGGGATGCTCCTGTCCCAGCAGGTCACTGTGCAGCAGCTGCTCCTCCTCTGCATCACTTCCAGGGACAAAACTCCTGCTCTGCTGTGTGGCAGGGAGCCCTGCAGAGCCAGCACGGAGGGGACAGGCTGGGCAGCAGCTGGGCAGCACTGTGTGAATCCTTTTTGCCTGTTCCTGCCATAGAAGCTGTGTGCTGGCTGGAGATGTGTGTGTTTGGGGAGGGCTGGCCCAACCATTAGCTTGTCAGGGTTTGCAACACTGGCAGCTGGGGAGAAAACTGTTATTAAGTGTAAGGTGGCACCTTGGAGACGGAAGCATGGGGAGACAATAAATACAGCCTTCCATAATGCCATTTTATGGTGTCACTCTTCAGAATTTATTAAGACTTAGTTGCAGCCATGCCTGCAGCCTCCTGTGCTGGAATCAGTAAATTGTGTTCGTTATCTCCAGCCCTTGCTCTGACCTGCTGTGTTTTACAAGGGGGGAGACACTGGAGGCGTGGGGACACCCCAGCTGCTTTCTGCAGCCTTTTCCTTGGAGCCAATCCAGCTTTTCTGGGGTTGCTGGGGCACCCCAGGCAGTGCTTGGCTGCATGGATGGACCCCAAGTGTGGCGTGGTGGTTGAAGAGAGCACTGGGGAACTGAGGAGCTGCCAAGATCACCACAGTTCCACGGGGAGCAGGGAAGGAGCTGGGCGAGGAGGGAGGCCCTGGGCACCTTGGAGCTCAGTGGCACATTTCTCACTCCACTGTGGGACCACTCCAGCAGTCTTGGATGTGCTGAGGGTGCTGGAGGTGGAAAAGGGTTCACAGGAACTCCCTGAACTGCAGACAGGGAGATGCTACACCCCTGTTTGGTGTCCTCTTGCACCAGTGTTTTCAAATGAAAACACCAATGAAACTGTGCTCCTTTCACCCACTTTTTGTCCTGACAAATCCCAGCAGCAGCATGCTTGTGTACCTTCATCCTTATCCTCAGCATTTAGGTCCAGGATGGAGAAAAACAAGTTCAAGCCCAACCTCCTGATAATTTATTATGTTCCTTGTGCTTAAGGGCAAAATTTAAGTTGCCAAAAGCAGATGTTTGCATGCTCTTTTTTTAGCTCTCAAAGTACTTTCTGTGTGCTTGATTGATGGACGTCCCTGTTACATTAATAGCTGGGCTTTGCAGAAAGCTGTTATTACCAGGAGAATCTGGTGTGGGTTTCAGTTTTTCTTCTTGCATTGAAAATCCATTATTAATGTCTTTCTGAGGGAAAAAAAAAAACACGTTTCAATTCAGGCATTTTGCTTTGCTTTCTCAGGCTTCTTCTCAACTGTCTTTACAGAGGTGCTTTTAAAATCAATATTACAAGTGTTCTTTATATTTAACTGAGTGGTTGAGGGTTTCTGCATCTTGCTATTGATTTCTGATTGTACTGCAGGACATGTAGGTGCACACAGCTTGTTCTGTGATGGATAACTTCATATGTGTCTTCCTAATCATCACTGAGTTGCCTTCTGCATGTTCCCTGTTGCTGGATGCTGCTGCTGAGCTTGGAAGGCACCAGGAGAGCTCTGAGTGCAATCCTGAGGCACCAAACTTGTGACTGTTCATTTAATTTGGGTTTGGTTTTCAATCAGACACAGGGGTCATATGAGGCTTGTGGGGTCTCCTCTTTAGTGTTGTCTTTGAAGAGTTCTTCTGCCCTGGCTTCTCGGGCAGCTTCATGTTCTGTGTTGTAGGAGCAAAACAAGTCATTGTCCTGCCTTTGTGTGGGGTGTTCATAATGCACCTTGAGCTTCAAGCACTGACCTTAGTCCTTGGGGCAGCTCGGCTGGCAGATCCCACATTTCAGAGGTGCAGAATCTTTGGATCCCAGAATGGTTTGGGTTGGAAGGGAACTTTGAAGCTCATCCAATTCCAACCCCCTGCCATGGCAGGGACACCTCCCACTGTCCCAGGCTGCTCCAAGCCCTGTCCAGCCTGGCCTTGGGCACTGCCAGGGATCCAAGGGCAGCCCCAGCTGCTCTGGGCACCCTGTGCCAGGCCTGCCCACCCTCCCAGGGAACAATCCCTAATTCCCAATGTCTGATCTAAATCTTCCTCTTTTAGTCTAAACCTTCTCCCCCTCGTTCTGTTACTGTCTTATGCAGCTGGAGAAGAATCAGACACAAATCCTCTGTGAGAAGGTGTTTGCACCCCAGAGGAGGAAGAGCTTTTGTCCTTTGCCTTTGGGGTTGCAGTTCCTCCATTAGTTTTTGTGATACTGAAGCACATGGTGAAGATCTCTTGAGACTTCTGACCTTTTCCAGTTTCTTCTTCCCCTTCCTCAGCTGAGTGGGGGAGGTGGTTCTGGAACTGCCAGCAAAGCCCGAGAGGAGCAGATAACAATGAGGTGATAGCACACAAATGTCAGCTCGTTAATCCCAGGACAGCCCCCGGATGCGTTTACAGCAGATAATCTCAACACAAACACAGCGTTCTAATCTCTGCCCTGGTGACTCACCAGCACATACTGACCCCAAGGCAAAGATCAGCATCTGTTCCAGAGCTGTTCCAGCCTCTTTGGAAGGTGTTGCTTTTCTTCTCACCACAATTCCAATGTTTCTCAGTATTCAAGGGTCCCGTGGAATTCTTAGAAGTGAGAGCAGCCAGTGGTGGAAAACACGAAGGAATTTCAAATCCAGTCAGAGCAATTAAGGAATTCTTCCCTCAGAGGGTGCTGGGCACTGCCCAGGGAATGGGCACAGCCCAAGGATGCCAGGGCTCCAGGAGTGCTTGGACACCACTCCAGGGATGCCAGGGTGGGATTTGGGGTGTCTGGGTTGGACTCAGTGATCCCTTCCAGCTCAGGATATTCTGTGACTACGGAATTAAGGATATAATCCTGATGTACAGCACTCCCTGGTTTTCTGTGGATGTTTTCTCTTGGGGAAAGGAGAAGTCTGTGGTCCAGAGCACACCTGTGGCTCTTCAAAACTGTTTAGACTGATGTGTGAATGCCTGGTCATCATCACAGCTGCTGCAGTCCATTTCTTTTCCATCTTTCTGTCCTGGGTGAAGTGGGTCCATGGCCTGCAGCTCTCCAGACACACCAAGTGTGGGTTTTTCTTCCTTTTTCTGGAGTTTGGCTGCTTGTTGGCACAGGGTGCTGAGCGAGGGGATTCTGCAGGCTCTTCCCAGCAGAGAAACAAAGGCTGATCACTGGTTAAAACTGGAACTCAGCAAGGAAAAAACCAAGTAAAATCCATTTCTGAGCAGTCAATACCTGAGGAACAGTGATTTTCCTTCTGCAAAATTAAACTCCAGAGCAGCAGATCACTGGGTTCAACTTTTAATGGGCTGCTATGTTTGAAATTATGATAATGGGATATTATGTGCTTATTATGACATTTTAGTATTAAAAAATAATTCCCTATAGGCATTCCCTGGAAAAGAAAACTGAGATTCATTGACTGCCACTAAGAGATGAGAACAAATTCCATGTAGCTCCTGAAACATTGCTAGATGATCAATATAATTTTTATTCTCACATTGTGTCTTTTTTTCACCTTTATTTCTCACTTTATTTCAAACTTTAGACTTTAAATATGCCAGGGTGGTTAATCTGTAGCCTCAGAGAATTAATGTTGGACAATAAGTTCTCCAAAGAGGGGTAAAGAAACCCAAATTCAGTCCTGGGAGGGGAGAAACGTGACTGAATGACACAAAAAAGGAGCTGAATGTTCATTCAAATACCGACCAAAACCACGGCAGAAAGTTCTCAGACCAAGGCTCCCAGAGGACAGGGACGCACAGCTATAAAATAAATACTGAGGAATATGTGACATAAAGAAATTCTAGAGAAAAAAAACTTAATGCTGCCAAAAATATCACCTCCCATCCAGCCCAGATAAAAGGTGACATTTGTTCATGGCCTCTGGCATTCAAAGGCTTCTGCAGAGAGCCAGACTCTGAGTGCAGCAACCAGAGGTCGAAGTTTGGTCACCTAAATTTAAAACAGGGATGTGGAAAAACCTCTGTGTATCCACTGCACTCCCATCAGCTGCCGTGCTGCTCTTTTATTTCTGAGTTAATGAATTCCCTGGAGATGCAGCAGACTTGGAAGGGCTGAGCCCTGTGGAGCCTTGAGCCACGGGCTCTGAATGGAAGGGGCACAATCCCTGCTCTGAGGGCCTCATGCCCTGGTTTATTTGGTATATTCCATCTCCTGAACATGGCTCAGAATTCCACAGCTGAGATCAACCAGGGAAAACCTCAGTGTTTCCATCACTGATTTAAAGTTGTCTGGAAAGGTTTAAAATGATGACATATAGAATTTGGTAAACTTTGGATTGTTGACATCAGCTGAGAGACAAAATGTTCTGGAAATTATTGACAACTGGTAAATTTTGGTATCACTGTTTTTTATTAATCAAGTTGTTTAAGGATTTAACTGCCTTATAAAAATGTGTAAAATTATAGCATAGAATTGAAGTTGATAATTGTTATGTGCTCTGTTTTCCTGACAAAGTCTAAAAGCAGTGAAGGCAGAGGAGCTCCACAATTCCCCTCCATTGTCCTGTCCTGTTCTCCTCTCTTCCCTTTCCTCTTCCCATTCCCCTCTGCCACAGAACATCAACTACAGCCCCAGGCCTGGGGGAATCCAAGTGCTTTTCTCTGAGGAGCCCCTCTTAAAAAGTTATTTTCCCCTTACTGACCACTGTAAAATCAGTTACCTTCAGGAAAAATGATTCCTTCATCTCCCTGCCTCCAGCAGGATGTTCATTGCTTGTTCTGGTGGTGACAAAGCAATCTACTGCTAAAGGATGTTTTTGTTTCTTGTTGTAAGGGACCTTCAAATAAAATTTCCCTTGTCCTTGGTGTGATTCTGCATGAACTGATCTCATTCTGTGGCAGGTGAACTGCACCTGCATAGAAAGGAATGTCCCATGCTGTTCTGTGCACTCAAACCTCAGACAGCAGAAATGCCCCTCCTAAAGTGCTCAAACAGGAACTGAAGGATTGAAACTACAACAAATCTGGGTTGAGTGAACACTCCCCTCTTTTCCTCCTCTTCAGCTTGCGTGGAATTCCTCATTTTCAGCAACCCAGCACTGCCAAGGCCACCACTAACCCACATCCCCCCCACATGGCTTTTGAATCCCCCCAGGGATGGTGACTCCACCACTGCCCTGGGCAGCTGTGCCAGGGCTGGACAAGCCTGGTGAAGAAATATTCCCCAGCATCCATCCTGACCCCCCTGGGCATTTCCTCTCTCCTGTCCCTGTCCCCTGGCCCCACCTGGCTGTCCCCTCCTGGCAGGGAGCTGTGCAGAGCCAGAAGTTCCCCCTGAGCCTCCTGAAATGCTTCCACTCTTTAGTTGGTTTTACTTAAATGGAACCAAATAAAAATATGAAATTCTCCAGCCTAAAACAACCTCAAAATCACAGCCATGCATTTCAGAAAGGCAATTTCTGTGCTGACACTGCTGGGCTGTCTTGGTCCAGGAAAGGAAATTCCTTCTGGATCTTTTAGAAGGTAGGGGAAAAAAAATGGGATTAAAGAGTTGATTTCCAGGAGGTCCTGGGGTCTGAGCCCAGGATTGTGGGATTCTGAAGGGATTAGGAATGGGAAAATAGCAAGGAAACTCTGTTTGCATGGTGGGCTCTGGTCCTCAAACTCCCTGAGGAGTTGCAGGAGGATGTTATTGCATCACATTTTCTGTCAAATGGAATGAAAGGTACAGGTCAGTGTAGGGATGTGAAGTGATGCACCAGAATTACATTAAAAAAAAACAAAAAAAAAACAACAAAAACGAACAAAAACCCCTTCAAAAATCTAATTTTGCACTAAGAGTAATTGGCTTTGAGCTGACTGTTCAGAATGAGGAAAATTAACTGCATTTGGATGATTTGTTTTTAATTGGTCTCTAACATGAGGCAACCTGCAGAACAAATTCTGTGCCTGTGGAAATTGCCTGGGCATATGTGCAGATATCCCACTGCTCCAGGGGTTAAGGAGGGAGCTGGGAAAGGTCTGAACAAGGAGGAGGTCAAGAGGATGCAGATTTTTATGCAGAAAGAGAGGAATATGTGGAATACTTCAGTCTGGAAGGGAGTAAAATAATGGGGAAATGGAGTAAAATGATGGAAAAAGGAGTAAAATAATAGGGAAAGGAGTAAAATGATGGGAAAAGGAGTAAAATGGTGGGGGAAAGAAGTAAAATGATGGGGGAAAGGGGTAAAATGATGGGGGAAAGGGGTAAAATGATGAGAAAAGGAGTAAAATAATGGGAAAAATGGGAGGAATTTGATGGAACTGGGTCCTGAGAGCCATGGCAAAGGTGATGTTGTGTGCTTTTACATC
This sequence comes from Euphonia xanthogaster, assembly GCA_034509185.1. Lineage (NCBI taxonomy): Eukaryota > Metazoa > Chordata > Aves > Passeriformes > Fringillidae > Euphonia > Euphonia xanthogaster. The sequence continues at coordinate 1,288,179 of JAYDZK010000039.1, read as the reverse complement.
ATGGGAAGCAGGGGGCAACAAAATCCACTCTCAGGAAAGAGGATGGATGGCTGTTCTTCCCATTGCTGTAGAATGTTGTGAAGGTGGGAAATTTCTGTAGATTTGGGGGTAAATGAACCCAGGCAGGACCAATGCTGACTCCTGACTTGAGAAACCCCTAAAATGCAACTTTCTGAGGAAGACAGGATACTCTGGAGCTCTTTCAGACACGTGTGTCCCAATCTTAGACACTTCCATGTCCTTTAGATGATTGTAGGGAAGATATTTAATTAAGAGGGAAGATGTTTAATGAAGCAGTGTTTGAGCTGATCCACTCCTTGTGTGAAGGCAGCTTGTGTTAAATAGTTTTCACATTTATCTGCCACTGTGTAATATGGAATTGATTGAGAAAGGAAGCCCAGTTTTGGGTTTTGAAGTTTTTACATTGAGCAAGACAGTCGAGAGCAGACATTTTCTTTCCACTCTTTTTCTTTCTTTTTGCCTTTACAGAGGGGTGAGTGGAGGAGGGAAACCTGGTTTTATGTCAGTTATTTACTGTGCATGGTTTTTATACTCTTCAGTTCTGGACAAACACAGCACTTAAAGCACTTGCCTGCCTGAGGTACCTTAGGCTGTCAGTGTAAGCACAAAAACCAGGAAAAGGCTGCAGAAAAGCAGTGGATAGTTACTGTAATACAAAGATTTCTAAAGGTGAGAGAATATTTTACACCCTGTTAGGATTCTGGTGATTGCATTTATGCATTCTGTAATGTATTACATACATAATACAGTATATTTGATATAAAGCAATATTATAGGTTATGTGTATTTTTATATATATATAAATTATATATAAATATTTATATATTTTTACAATATATAAAATATTTATATATCATTTATATATATAAATTTTATATATAAAT
>JAYDZK010000039.1:1221890-1262000 GCA_034509185.1 Euphonia xanthogaster | reverse complement strand
CATGCCCAGGCTCTCTGCACTGGTCCCTGTGTCAGGGACAAGCACCCTGACAGTAAAGAACTTCTTCCCATCATCAAGTCTCTTCTGACTCTTGTAGTTTGATCCCATTCCCCCTTGCCCTGTCACTCCAGATCCTGACAAAGAGTCCTCTCCCGCTTCTCTGTTGCCCTTTCACTTTCTGGAAAAGTGTTCTGATGTCTCCTGTGACTCTGTGTGCAATGTTCATAAGCTGAAATGTTTAAGTTGAAGTTTGTCGGCCCTCTGCAATGATTTAGTGGCCACAGGCATGATTCCTCTATTGCAACACGAAATTCTGAGATATCAATTCATCAGCTGGTTTTATTGTGGTACGACTTGAGATTTTGGGTCAACAGAGTCCCTGATTGTCAGGGGGAGGTGTCTACAAGCTCTACACAGAATCCAGTGCTCAGACCAATATTTTTTTAATTATAGTGTTTTTTTTCATTCCTTTCCTCCCGCACTTAGCCCTTGGTAGAAGTCACAGTGAAAATAGAATAGCGGCCTTTTTTTTACTCATAACATGTTGTGGTTTGTTTTGTTTTTTCTGCAAGGCTGGGCAAGGTTGATCTCGATGCAAATTCATTCACGTCTGAGGAGCTCAAAAAGGCCTTGGCAAAAATGAAGGAAAGCGAGAAGGCAGAAAGGAAGGTGAGTTTCTTGTTTTTAAAGCAATGCACATTGCAGGGATGTGAAAGCACCCCTGAAAGATAATGGTTAAAATGATTGCTGGGAAAAAAGTGTGCAAACTAATTTTGTGGTGAATCTAGACCTAAAATACCTTTACTAACCTGTTAGTGATATTGTTCCCTGACTTGTCTGTATGACTCTAAGATTCTGTGAATGGTTTGGGTTGGATAGGACCTTAAAGCTGGTCCAGTCCCACCCCTGCCATGGGCAGGGACACCTTCCACTATCTTGGGTTGCTCCAAGCCCCGTTCAAGCTGTCCTTCAACACTTCCAGAGGTCCAGGGGCAGCCACAGCTGCTCTGAAAAATGTAATTTATCTGTTTCACTGCAGCTCAATTCACAAAAATGTCTGCAGACCCCAAAGGGTATTTACGGAGGGTATTTCCCTTTACTCTCCTTGCTTTCGGTTTCCAACCTTGTGCTCTGGAGAAAACCCAAGTGGCCGTGGTGAGGCAGGGGCTGAAGCTTCCTTACTCAACCTCCAAGTTGTCCATTTAGTTACAAAACAACCCACAACCCGAAGTAAATAGGTGGGATGATGTGTGACTCATCAGGTGCATCACAGCCTCTTTACCTTCTCCCCCTCAGCAGCATTTCCTTAACCCTCACTCCTCCTGCTGCCTTGGTGTTGGCTCACTCAAAAGAAAACTGAAAGAGGAGTCAAGGCTCTAAAGTTTTGGTGTCACAAAAAGGCTTTTTCTTCCCTTATGTGGCAGCATGGTATGATTTCATTTGCTGGAGATTATTTCCATAGCAGCATTGCTGATTGATTGCAGGGCTGCTGAAAAGGGCTGCTGGAAATGAGGATCATTGAAATGCAAAAATTAGTGATACTCTATTAAGTGAAAATAAGCCATATTTTAAAGCCCCCTGTTAGAATAGCTTTTGTCCCAGCAACTGGGCTAAAAGCAGCTACATCTAATGGACCTAAAGTGTTCCATTTGCAGTCACTCCTGCAGAGAGCAAATCCATCCTTGAAGGCTCTGTGTCAGAGGAAATGGAGTTACATTGAGCCCCTCTGTGCTCTGGCAGAGGCAGCTCGGGGAGGGGTGGGCTGGGTGTGGTACCTCTGGTAATTTATCATTCCATTGACACAGCTTTCACCTCCATTGCTCACTTGGTTTTCCTCCAGCCCTCTTTGATCCTTCATGGGGAGCAGGACACATGCAAGCCCTCCAGCTGGGGCTCACTCTGCATACAAACACATCTTGGTATTTGTGACAAATCCCTTCCAAAAGGGGCTTTCTGCCTTTCTCCTGTCCTTGGGGCAGCCCAGCTCCAGCATGGCCTCTCTGCTGCTTCTGTCCCCTGCAGCAGCAGGCTCTCTCCCCAGTGCCACCAGTGCTGATGTTCCTGCACCTCTGGGGCTCTCTGAGATCTCTGACAGATCCTTTCCTCCTCACCACATGTTTTGTGTCAGCTCTCTTGGTTCAGGGCAGCCCTTGGGGTGCTGTTACTCCGAGGGAGATGAGCTCAGTACAGGCTGTCTGCTGGCTAAGCCTCATGGCACAGCACGTCAGCTGCCCCCAGCTTATCACTCACTGCTCCTCCTGCCTCCCTTTCTGACAGCTTCTGTCCCCACACCTCTCCCTAGGAGATAGAGCCTTCCTGGAATTTGTTCAATGCTTGAAATGGAAAAAGCATCTTTGTCTGTGTCTGAGAACTCCTTGGAGTCACTGGGCACTTTGGGCTGGATGGGACCTCTGGAGCTCTCCAGCCTCATGTCCAATTCCAGAGAGGTTCAGCTGTAAGATCAGGGAGGTGCCTCAGGGCTTTTTGCAGCCAGGTTTAGAGAAAATCCATTTGCAGGCTAAGAGAGAGCAGCAGTACTGCTGCCTGTGGGCTTGATCTGGATGGAAATGGGATGTAGAAATGGTGCACAAATGCTATAGAGATGTAGAAGTGGTGCACAGATGGTGTAGACATGTAGAAGTGGTGCACAAAGCCCTACTGCTCACTCATCTTGTGGGTATCTCACAGCTAACTGTGTTCCTGGGCTTCTCAGAAGGACCCTCCAACTCTGCCCCTGCACCTCTGATGTACAGCAATAAATCCACTGGCATAGACAGCCAGGTTCCCTGTGTGAATTTGGGGCTGGCATTCCTTTCTGTCTGCCTTGTCTCTCTTCATCTCCTATCTTCACATCTGTTTTCCTCCTTCTGTTTCCAAGGCCCGAGAGGAAGAGGTGAGGAAGAAGTTCCGGCCCATAGAGCAGCTGAAGGAGGAGTTTGAAAAGCTGAACATGAAGATAGAAACAGATTATGAAATTATGGTTAAATTAATCAGCAAATTCAACAGCTCTGCCTCCACGCTGGATGAAAAAGTCGCGGCACTTTATGATCTCGAATATTATGTTCACCAGGTAACAAGAACGCCTCAGTAACTACCGTGTAAAATCCAGGGGATACGGTGTCATAAACAGGGCTTTATTTTTCTTATCGGTATCAGGTAATACAAATTGCTTAATTACCATAATCCTGGGACAATAACAGACAGCAGAGGACTAGTGCAGGCTTATTTTATATCCAGGTTGGAATTAATCATCGCTTGTGCCAGGAGCCAGCAGTATCCTGGTGGTTGCCTGGTTTGTTGTCTGTTCTCAGGCTGGTTTTCTTATCCTCTCTTTTTCTTCTTTTATCTCCTTAATGTTACAAAATGGGGTTTTAGCTGCCATTTTTGGGTAAGTAGAGTGGTGGCTGCTCAGAAAATAATTATTTTCTCTCTGCTTCCATGGAAAGCTGCTGTGGTTGATGGTAGGTGTCCTTATATCAGTTCACAGAGAGTGTCTTTGTACCAGGGAAGGCGACAGCCACCCAAAACCCCCTATTTTGTCTTGGTGTGAGTAAGCAGTGGCAAGCAGAGCCTCGCTGTGCTAATTAGCTGTGTGTAAGGGTGAACATATTTCCTGGCATCTCGCTTCCTCGGGTTTGTGCTCACACTTTTCCCTCCTCTCTCTGATCTCCTTGCTCTGCTTTCAGCTCACACATTCCTACCTCCCCTTGGATGCAGCTGCAGGCACAGAGCTCTGCTCCCCTGGGCTTGGTGCCTGCCTTGTGCCACCCCTGGGAAGGTGTCTGGGCATCCAGCCTCTGCTCTGCTGTGTGGGCAGGGACTTGGCTTCTCCTCCCCAGTGACTGGGAGAGTCTGGAGTGCACTGGGAGAGTTTCCAGTGGCACTTTGTCATTTCAGAGGGTGAATGGGACAACTCTTGGGAGGTGCCAGTGCAAGCCCTTTCACTGGAACAGCACTTGTTGAACCAAATGTGGTATATGGAGGCAGGTAGCTGAAGTGTGGCTGCTGTGAGAGAGTCCATGTGCCAGCTGATACAAGTGTTATTTCCAGGGCTCTTTGTCTTGAATTTGCACTCTGAATTGCTGTTGTGGGCATGCAGAGGCTTCCTTGCTGTTTGTTCTCCCTGCTTTTGTGTCACTGACAGCATCTGTGTGACTCAGAGAATAACTGTGAACAATGGGCACCCAAAGAGCTTCATATTTGTACTCAGGGCTAATCTTGCCTGATTAAGGGTGCCAGAGCATCAGGCCATTGTTCTAAAAAGCAGCCCCCAAATGCCCTGGGATGCCTTGGATTCCAGCGGTCTGGACTATTCCAGCAGAAAATCCCTGCGGCACAGGATGGGGCAAACAATTTCAGAATAGTAGAGGAGCAGTGACTGGAGCATCAAAGGGAAGCACATGCAGCATCAAAGGGGTCAGAGAGGGGGAATGGCAGGAGGCTGGCGGGAGCACAGGGGCTCCTTTGTGCGCCGATCACAGCACTGCTCTGTGCCCGCGCTGTCGGGGCAGATGGCTGGGCAGCACCTTCTCGTCAGGCAGGAAGTTGATAAGAAATATGACTTGTCTCTAAGCCAGCATGGCTTTTCCTCCTCTTTCTTCTTCCAGTCAGTTGAATGCATCCAGAGTATTATCTCTGCTTGGGACTGACTTTAGCAGCAGTGGCTTAATGTAATTACTGAACAGCAGCCAAAGGACACTTGTGCCGCATAACCCTGGAAGGGCTGAACTGTCAGGACTCCTCTGCAGTGAGTCACAGCCCTGCCGTGGGAGCAGGGGATCCTTGCAGGTGTGGGTGGCCCAGGACACGTGTGGGGCCACTTTGCTGGTCCCACCTTCCCCATCCTCCATCAGAGCAGTACCGTGCCGTGCCATGCCACGGCTTTTCAGAACTGTTCAGCTCCCGCCATCCTGCTGCTGTCTCCGGGGCACGGGATGCCCTGTGGAGTGGAAAATGCCATGCCCTGGAGGGGATGCAAGCAAAGGCTGCTCCCTGCTCTGTGCCATGGTCACCCTGGAGCAGTGGGTGTGGGGCAGCTCATGCCTCAGAGGGCGCCGTGGGAGCCATGGCCGGTGCCCGGCCCAGGGAGATGCTCTCTCCTGCCTTTGAAGAGTCAGCCCAAGGGCGCTGCCTTCGCTCAGCTTTTGGTTGCCAGCTCTGGTTTGCTTCTCCTCAGCCACAATTCAGCTTGGCATGTTCAGGAGCCTGTCTTGGAGAAGGAGTAGGAGGGTTTGGCTTGCTGGGTTATCTGTAACGCATAAAACCCAAATGCAAATGTGAAGAGGGCAGAGCGTAACTCATAAACAGCATTCACGGTGCTTGCACAGCAGTGTGTGGAGCCAAGACCTGTTCTCAGGCATTGCAGGCTCTTTCTCTCAATTATTTACTCTGCTTATCTTCCCCTCTCCTCTGCTCTGACATGCTACACCATCTCTCTCTGCTAATTTCCTCTCCATTGCGTGCAGTTGACATGCTGCTTTCCCTTGCTCTTGTTTTCTAACATTTTCTCTCTCACCTTCCTTCCCTATTTTCTTACTCCTCCAATTCAAACCTGATCCCTGAATAACTGCTGTCATATTTGCTCTTCTCCCATCCCTCCCCTTGCCTGCTTTGCCTGTGTACTTTACTCAAGAGCTCTTTTGATCTTTGGTTTTTCTTCTGTGCCGATTTCAGTGGACTGAAGTGAGGTAGGAGCTGCTGCCTCGCAGCATCCACCGCTCCCCAGAAAGGTTAATACCTTCAAGTTGTTAAGTTTGGGGATTTTGTTAGTTTTAGAACTGGAGCTCCCACAACAGACTCTGGTTAAAAAAGATAAACACATCTTCAGAATAAGCTTTACAGCACAATTTACATTCTACTGTTGTGGTGTCTCACAGGGGCAGCACAAAGGACTCTGGTTCTGCTGAGGTTACAGCAGGGGCTGGTTTTACCACACCAGCTGCTGGATGCAAATTCCTGCCTGTCCATACATTCCCTCTCATGCAGAAGTCAATGTCCGATTCTGACACTAAACCAGTTTTTACAGAGGCTGAGTAATAAAAGGACCCAATGGCAGCTGAAACTGGGTTGCTGCATAGATTTCTTTGTAGATAAAGATGGGTTTGCAGAAAAGTGAGAGCTCTGGCAGGCCTGGTTTATAGGGAGAGTTAAAAGAACAGCATCTGAAAGAATACAAAAGCTGCTGCAAATCCTGAATCAGCCCCAGCAGACCTGCAGAGAGCAGCTTTGCAGAGGGACAGGTGGGTATTGTCCCACTGGGGAGCAGAGATGAGCTGGAGCTCCCAAGGTTCTGCTTTGGTTGGTAACGACAGACCCGTAGGACACAAAGCTTCTTCCTTCTCCTGGGTACCTGAAATATCTGACTTAGGGCCAATTTTGATGAAGGTACATGGCTGAGATAAATATAACACAGAGCATGAAGTCATTGACTAGAAGAGCATCCCACATGCCCTGCATGGCTTGTGCTCCTGTCCCACCCCATCAGGAGGTCGGCTTGCCCTGCTGATAACTCATTTTTATATTCTGTTTCCATCTGCCAACAATTGCTGTTGTCTCCCTGTCTTTCAGAGAGATATGTCGAATTTCTAAACCTGATTTTTCTGTGCAGGCAGAAACTGATTTTTCTGTGCAGGCAGTTCTGAGCATTCATCAGATCCTCTTTTAAACTGAAAAAAAAAAAATCATTGAATACCAAAATGCATCGATTTGACTTTGGACTGAATTTTGTACTTGAAGTAGTTTGTGCTGTTTCTCTAAATTTTGTCTGTGAGCACTCAGAGCCTTTTCTGATCTCCTCTCCAAGAGCAGATGCCCTCTGGGACTGTGCCTGGCTAGCCCCGATCCACTTAGAGCCAGAGGCTGATGAATTCCCACTAATGTGCAGACTTTTCCCTACTGGCAGTTAATCCATTATTGTTTGCTTAGAAAAGTCATTGTGGGGCTGCTCCCTGGGGAAGCTCCTGGCTGACCCCTCCAAGCAGGGACTGGCTTTTTGCTTCCTTGTCCATGGGAAGTTGTTGATGGAACTCATGGAGAACTCCCAGAACTGCCCATGCTCCTCACTCCCATGCCCCCTTTGCACCCTGTTGGTGCTGGCAGGGTCCTAAACATCCCTGAATCCTGGTGCTACAATTACAGCGTCAATTAATTAACTTCATTTGCAAAACATGCAATTCCCTGGGTCCCCAGTAAAGGCCTGCTCAGGGGAGAGCAAAGAGCTGGAGTTTTTTGACATCAGCAGATATATCGAGTTTTTGACACCACCTGAATTGCCAAAATACATGTCAAGAGCAGTTTTGATAGCTATAATCAAAGTATTTGAGTTTCCAGTGATGCCTGCTGAGTATGACAATGTCCTCCCACGAGGACACTGTGCCTGGGCAGCTGTGACATCGCTTCTCGTGGGCAGGGCTGTGCTGAGCTCAGCCACAGCCATTCCCTCGGAATTTTGAATACCTTGTAAAACTCCCTGCTGGTCAGAGCAGGAGGGAAGGGATGCTGTGGGTGTGAAGGGAGGTGTTCTCCAGGGGCTGGGGTTTTGTACTGATGGAAGCTGCTCTCTCCCAGGTGGACAATGCCAAGGATTTCCTGTCCATGGGTGGGCTCCAGCTGGTGATTGAGGGACTGAACAGCAGCGAGGCCTCGCTGAAGGAACATGCTGCCTTCGTCCTGGGAGCTGCCCTGTCCAGGTGAGACCTGCCCTGTCCAGGTGAGACCTGCCCTGTCCAGGTGAGACCTGCCCTCAGCTGGGCTCTGTGCCTCTCTCCACCTCCCTTGGTTTATTTCTGATAGCAGAGACCGAAAGCTGTGTTGTGACACACCACAAAACTTGTCTTGTCCCCTTCCTAGCCCTTGCAACACCCATTTCCCCTTCTCCTCAGTGTGTCCTTATCTTGCTCATTGGACATATCCAGAAGTAATGTGGTGTCAAATCTAAGATTGTTTCTTGGTTTCCCTGGGTTGCCAGTTTCTACAAAGTCCAAGGGGGGAATAATTCTCCTTCTGTCCAGTTGACAGCTCTCTCTGGGGGAAGATGTGACAGAGGGTACAGTTACAAGCACCCCAGTGAGCACCTTTGTCCTTCCTCATCCTTGCTCCTGGGCTGATTCAGGATGTCAAGGTGCTGATTTGTGCAGCTCACGTGGTCTTTAGAGAGAGATTTGGGCCCCATGAACACATGGATCTGACTTCAAAGGCGTGTTGATTAGATGTGGGGACAGGAATAAGGGTCAGCAGCCAGAATCCAGAGGAGACTGACCTGCAGGATGTTTGAGGTTCAGGGGAAGGAGCCTGCTCTGCCTCATGCTGGGGCATCCTGTGTAGTGCTTGCTGCAGGAGGTATCCTGTGGTCTCCATGGGTTTTCTTGGTGCCCCCTTTTTGATTTATGGGTTTTGGGGCTTTGCAGGGGGCGTGTTGCTCATTCAGAGGTGCAGAGGCTTTAGAAATGCATTGGATGGACTGAAACTTCAGGATCAGAAGTGCAGAGTGAAAATTGAAGGTCAGGACTGTTTTATCTGCATATTTCTACACCTAAAAATACAGTCACCTTCTCCAGCATCATAAATTATTTATGGCTTAGTCTAACACACGGTGCACAGACCTGCATTTCCTTGGCAATCTTATATGCAATGCAGTTGGGCCTCAGTGTGTGTGGAGTGATGGGCCTCGTGGACAGGAGCAGGTATCCAGGTTTATACCAGGAAATGATCCAGCTTCTAGTCTGAAACAGAGCCTGACTTAGGGATGACAGGAAGATACATCAGAAACAAAACCTGCTCTTCATATTCTGGTATATCTTAGTCTCTGAAACAATACTGGAGTGGTTTGCTCATGTTCTTTATGTAGACTCTTCATACAGAAAACATCATGCAGAGGGTCTGGAAACATTTGCAGGTAACTTGTGAAATGACAGGGGCTGCTAAAGAGCTTCTTTCCAGATGTACCTGCCATGACATGGTCAGGACTCCAAAAATTCAATGTCTCCTGGTACCTGACAGTGTAGCAGTGGCCACGAGAGTCACACTTTTGTGTAGTATTTCTCACTCAAATGCAAAAATCTTCTTTGGAGAGAGCCTCTCATCTGATATGACAACATTAAACTGCTGCTTTGCAAACTTGTGGACCTTTTTTCTTTGAAGGACATTCTGGCAGATGGTAATTTGGAGTGGTTTGGATGATACATTGTCTGAGAGCTCCGCTCCAAAATGTGAGGGATATTATGCCTTGGTTTGAGTTTGCTTTTTCTCCCCTTGCTGTGCTTAAGCTTTCTCAGTAGACACCTACATGCCAACTTGTCTGCTGTGTGCTCACTTGCTTAATTCGTTTGTTCATACACTTTCTCAGCTTACTCCATGCTCTAGTTAAACTGTTGGGGGCATTTCAGGTACTTCACACAGCATTTTGTGTTTTTCTGAGGGCTTGTTTTTTATTTCCTTCCCTCATGGTTGTTCCTGAGAGCCTTAGAGAGGTGGTAGGGCTTTCCAGTAAATTCCCAGAGGTGTCACAGCTCGCTGGGCTGCAGGGACATGATCTGCTCTGTCTTGTGTGCCTGGGGCTGGTGTCAGATCCTGTGCTGGATGCTGAGCCTGGGAAGAGGCAATGGTCTGCTGCTCACCAAATGGGTCTGTAGCCACCTCCCAGGTCTCTTCAGCCAGGCTGGCTCAGGCCACTGGTTTCAAGCCAGGCAAACATTCCCAGAGAGAAATCAGGGCATGATGATAGCAGCTCCAGAGCCTGGCACGGGAGGTCAGTAACTCCTGGCACAGCTCAGTCTGGAAGAGGGAGTTTGGCCTTGTCTGTAGACAAGTGTTTAACACAGGAGGAAAGCACTGGACACAGAGGGATTCCAGACATGCCTGGGTCACATCCAGAACTTTTCAGCTCTCAGAAATACCCAGATCTTCTCCAGATTTGCACTGTCCTTAACTCTGCTCAGGTAGTGAAGCAGGTAAGGGATGGAACAAACAGCTGCAGCACCCAGGTCTTGCCTGCACATGGTCCTGCCAGGACCTGGCTCAGAGCTCTGGCTGTGCTGGAAGCCCATTGGAATAAAATGGTTTTCCAGGGGATCAGCATCTTGAGCCAACAGGCCAGGGGCTGGCCAAGACTTGGATCAGCAAAGGCAGGAGGAGGAGAAGGCACAACAGGGCCAGCTCAGGATTTCCCCTTCCTGATATTATTGCTCCTATTTATTTGGCTTAAAGCAGACTTGAAAAGCAGCCATAGCATGACTGGGACCTCGGGGCACAGGGTCCCAGGTCCAGCTGCCAGGGTCTGACCTCCTGGCATCCATCTGCCTCTGGGAGCCTCTGCCAGAGGAGAGGCAGATTTCTTCACCTGACAGGGAGGAAATCAAGGTTTCATCTCATGTTTCTCTTCTATGTCCTTCACTTTAGGCATTTGGGTTTTAATTGCTGAGTCTGTGACCAAATCAAACATTGTTCCATCTGGTGGAGTTCTCTGAGCAGTGCCCTTATTGCAAGTCTAAAACCTCATCACACTCTTACTGTTTTTAAGCCTTTAACAAAATGTTTTTCCATTCAGCAGTTTGCAAAAGTAAACTTCATTTGAACAATCCTCAAGTGCTCTGATTGCAAATAAAAGTTAAATGCACTAACAAAAATAATTGCTAGGCATGTGGGGTTGTACATTTAGGTATCCATAATTCACTAACAGTATATGCCAATACACAGCATTATCTGGATTTCCAGTGATTGCATTAGCATAAAAGCATGTTAGAATTTATCCTGTGGTACTAACATTTAAATATATATAAGGATGAAATATTAAGATCCAGCATTTTGGAGGCAAGTGAAACTACTGTCTGTAAAATGTTCCTGCATATTTTGAAGGTACACTCCAGTATCTTCGCATGACAATCAGCATTCGCACCATTGGGTCCAAACATTACAAAAATGTCAATGTTTTATGCAAAGAGGAGCTATATTAAGCTAAAAAAGATTGCTGATGAGAGAAGTGTCTTCTGATGTCCTCTGAGCTATTTACAGGCAGCATCTCCCTTTGTTCGTGGCACAGCCAGGCCTCTGTGCAATCTGTATCTCCATGTTTCACAAGACTGGAAATGTTAGCCAGAAAGGATTATGCTTGTGATTAAAACCTCCATTTTTGAAAACTTTACCTACAGGAAACGTTTTTCCACACCAATAATTTGAACATTTTAGTATTTTGTAATAAAAGGATTTTTGTAATCCGTTTAGAAGGGGAATAATAATTTATGTTGAATGCCTTCTTGAAGCTTTATCCCAAACTCTCCCTGTGTACTTATGGATGAGTTGGAGGTAAGGACAGAGAGAAGTTAAGCTGTAGGACCTTCAAGGCAAAGGGAAGCAGTTTGTATTTCATGGGGACAAGGCAGAAGCCTCAGAAGGTGAGATTTTGGCCTGGCCAGAGTGGGGAACTGGGAGGGCAGCCACTTATGCAGCTGCAGTGAGAGACTCGTGGCATTTTGGCCAGACCTTTAAAAGCCCACCCCATGGGTGGCCAGGGACAAGGATGTCCCACTGATGGTCCAAGCTGACATCTGCCATGTGTCCTAGAAGGGCACAGGACAGTCCTAGCACAGCCTCTGCCCACAAGCCCAGCACTGCTGGGCTCTCACTGTCCCCTTCTGGCCCTGAGTGCTAAAATAATGTCACAGGGCTTGGTAAAGGCTTGGGAGTAAACTCATCACTGGTGAGAACTGAAGCATGATCCTGTAGCCTGAAGCAAGATCCTGAAGCATGATCCTGTAGCATGATCCTATAGCATGATCCTGAAGCATGATCCTGTAGCATGATCCTGAAGCATGATCCTGTAGCATGATCCTGTGTAGAAAACACACAAGAGTTTTCCATGGATTGTCTTAGCTGTTTCCCAGAGATTAAAGCCCTTAAAGGATAACCATGTGCATCATGAGTATTCCATTCACCCTTATTTGTATTACCCAGTTCTGAGGCTCGTTCAGAGCTTCCCCCACTCTGCTAAAGCCAAGAGAGGCACAAAACATGTGCTTGCTTCTCAAGAGAAACCTCAGGGAAGCTCCTAGAGTGATGGGCTCTGATTCCTCCTGCTGTGCTGGGTGTCCAACAGAGCTCAGCATCGTGGGATCCACCTGGTTTTGGTTCTGCTTTTCCATTGTTTTTTCTGAGGGAAGAGGGATGTGGGAATGCTGTCTCCTTGCTCTGTCCATCAGTCCCTTGGTGGTGCCCATTTTCCCAGAGCACAAGACTTCCCTGCTCTGTTGGAGAAGCAGCAGCCCCTCCAGGATGCCTCTGTCAAGAGGAAAGAGCTTCCACCAGATTTAAGGGGTTTGAGTTAGGTCCAGCTGTGCACTGAAACTGGTTGGTGCTCACTGGTGTAAAATAACACAGAGGCCCAAGCAATAAACCCAGGAAAAGTAAAATTAAAGACCTTGCTTCGATGCTGTCTTGTAAGGACATAAGAATTTCTGTGCAGAGAAATAAATCTGGTTAGCTTAACAAGCACTGTCCCTACCCATTTATTTCCAATCCATCTTCATCCCTTTCTCCTCCAGCTTTTTCTTTTACATCCTGCAGTATTTGCCCATCTCTTTATCCACTTTCCCTGATTTTTTCAGTGGCCCTGTTTGCCCACACCATGTGTTTGCCATCTCCCAGTTGCAGTAATCCCAGCTCCACTCTTTGACTGCTTATAATTTCTTGCTTTGTAGATTGTCTGCTCTATTTTTATTCGAACTCCTGACTTGTGTGAAGTTATCAGCCTCACTGCACTTAATTTCAAATTAATTTGATTGGGTCACCTCAATTTTTTTTCTGTAATGATAATGAACTCAACCTATTTAGCCTTTCCCCATTATGAATAACCTTAACAAAAACTGCAGTGCAGTATAAATGGGTGTTTCATCATTGTGTTTAATTACACAGAAGAATAAATCCCTAAACATTTTTCAGCCTCTGAAATTTAACAAGTGTAATTAACAATTAAAGAGTAAACTGCCATCCTTGTGCTCTCAGGACGACAAGGAGGGAAAAGTCTAGAATCCAAGGTTTGCTCCTGGGTTTTTGGGGAGAAATGTTTGGGGCCATGCTGATGGCTGGAAGTGGCAGGGGGGTGGTGCTGTATTTAGTGCAATACAACAGGGTGGGGTCAGGTCCTTGTCTCATGCCAGGTGTGATTTCCCCAGGTGCCTGTGGCTGCTGGAGAGGGGACAAGGTGGGATGGACATCTTGGCCTCAGCCCCAGGGACTGGCTTAGGCTGAGGACATTGTCCTTTCTGTAAAACAGGGGAATTCTGGAGTGAGTTCTCTGGGTTGGGCTGGTGCTGTGAGAGGACACAGAGGTCAGGCACTGAGGATGAAATGGGTGTTTGGCCTCACACCCATGTGGGCAGTGAGCTCCCACACACTCCCCCAGCACTGGGCTCCACTGGCTTCTCCCACTTACCTGGGGCTCAGGCAGGTGGCCTTGGCCTCCTGAGTCCTTCACACAGCAGTGGGTGCTCCCAGAGCCTGCAGGGCCTCCTCAGTCACAGCTGCTGGTGCCCTCTAAGAGCTGTGGGAGGTGTCCTGCCCCACAGAGCAGCCAGTGCTGCCCAGGGCTGTGACAGGCATGGGGAGCACCAGAAAGCTGCTCCAGCAGAGCTTCAGCAGGGAGGGAAAGACTCATCACAGCCAGCTCATGCATTATATAAAACATGTTGTTTCTGTCTCATCGTGTTTAGCAAATGCTCTCTGCTGAAGCCTTTGAGTGATTGTGGTGGTTTCCATTTAAAATACATGTTCAGGCTAGTTACCTAATCACTTTCTGCCGAAAGAAACAGCCCAAACTTGCTGTTTCCCAGTGCAGACGTGGCTCTGTAGCTGGACACAACATGTATTCCTCTGTCTCTTCAGCCACTATTCATTCACCCTTCTTGTTCTCTACAATTCCCTGGCAGGAGGGTGGAGCCAGGCAGGGGTCCGTCTCTTCCCTCAAGTAACAAGCAATAGGACATGAGAAAACAGCCTCAGGTTCTGCCAGGGGAGGTTTAGATTAGGGAAATTTTTTCACTGAAGGGGTTGTGAAGTACTGGAGCAGCCCTGGAGGGGTTGAGAAGCTGTGCAGATTTGGCACTTGGGGACACGGTTTAGCAGTGAACACAGTGGTGTGAGATTAGTGGTTGGCCTTGATGATCTTGGATGTCTTTTCCAGCCTAAATGATTCTGTGATCCTATGTTTTCAGTTTATCCTTTTTACTACAGCCTGTACACTCTGTTAATGCCTTCTCAGGCTTCAGAGATTTTCCTCCCTAACCACCTACATTGTTTTCCTGACCTGCTGTGACTTTCCCAGGTCTTGGCATGTTCTCTGCATTCCCTCCAAGCAATAGGTGTAGAACACTCACCAAGAGGAGGCACCTGCATCTGCTCTTTGTTCAGGGTGTGCAGGAGGCTGTGGGAGCCCATTGTGGTGTGTTTCAGAAGGGAGCTTGACAAAGTGCATTGAGTAGAAGAAAGAAGGGAAGAATGGGAGACTGGGAGATGAACAACAGGAGTGAGAAATGCAGGATCCAGTCTCAGCTCCCAGCAGAGTTTGGGGTGGACAGCATTGACCCTTATGATTGCAGCCATTGTCTGAGCCCCAGGGGAGGGTGCAGATCCCATCTCTGCTTCTGTAGGTCCTGCTGTCTGCACCCTCCTAGCCCTTCCTGATGGTGGCTTTTGTTGGATTTCATTACCAACCGGCAGAACTGGGCTGTCAGAGGTATGTTAGGGGGCTGCCCATGCCTCTTGTGGCCTCTCTTCTAGATTTTGCCATATTTTCTTTCCCACTCCTCTCCTTGTGCTGAGGAGAGGGCAGCAGATCTTTCACAGGAGGCAAAATAACATAAACCAGCAACTGCAGGCTCCCATGGCATCCAAGAACAGCCCTTGGCTGTCCTGACTGAAGAGGGATCAACCTCTTTTCCAGGCTGGCATCTTCCAGCCTACCTGTTCTCTTAATACAGTGCTTTGATAAGTTTTCTCTCATCTGTCTATTCATGTGCTTAATGATTCCTTGAAACAGGTGATCATTCATCCATGCAGACAGCTCCTCAGGCCTTCCACCAGACTGCTGCCAACCTCAGCTGCTTCGAGGCTCTCCAGGTGTTTGCACAGGATGATGAGAGAAAACAACAGCTCACTGGAAATTGTCTCTTTCTGAAGAAACTCCTCATCACTGTTAACTACTTGCTCTTCCCTCAGGTGCTGACATTCTGTGTCTTCTTCTGAGCTGGGTTTTGATGCCCCTTTGTATTAGATGATCTTTTTTTCTGCTTGAAAGGAGGTGTCCAGCAGAGGCCCTCGGAGCAGCCTGGCATGTTTTGGGAGGGGATGACTCCCTGGCAGCCGTGCAGCCCTCTGAGCCCCGATGCTCAGGGCAGCTGTCTGTGGCCACCTGATGTCCTCGGGGAGCTGGGCTCGTGGCAGCCCCTCCCTGAGGACAGCTGGGTCCCCACAGGAACTGTTGGAACGCTCCCGCAGCCGCTCCCCACCAAGGCTCGGCCCCTCGGTGCCACTGCAGGAGCCCTGAATAGATTTGAAAACTAATTTGCTGCTCAGAGCATCAATAGATGTACGTCACTCGTCCTTTCTGCTGCATTTAATGAGTTTCCAAGGTACTGCAGCCAGTTCCAGAAGGCTGCCATCAAAGGATCTTGGCTTCCATCAGAATCCTCGTGCCCCTCAGCGCTCTGCACTTCTCACGTCTCACATGTCTCTTATGAATTCAACACAGAGCACATCGTATAATTTCTTGCAAACATCCTTTCCAGACTGTCTCTCCTTTTTTCCTGAATGCCTTGAACACAGGGGATGAGAGAGAGGAAGGGCTCTTCCTGCAGTGAGGTGGTGTTAGCTGGAGCCCAGGCAAAATGTGGGTCATGCTAAACGTCCTGTCACTGCTGCTTCCCACAGTCATGACTCCCTCAGTTATTCCCTCCTGGGGCTCACCATAGCTGTTCCCTTCTGTTAATCATCCTGAAGCTGGCTTTGGGCATCCCAGCCTCAGCTGTCACCATGTGGGACAACACCTCCATGTGGGTGAGGAGGCTGCTGCCAGAGCGATAGCCAGGGGATGATGGGCACAGCCCTGCAGTGGCAGTTCCAAGGGACAGATCATTAATCCTTAGCTGCATCTGCTGAGATCAATAATTAGGGCTGTTGTTTTGTATAACCCCCAGATCAACATGGGAATTGCCTTATTGAAGTGGATGTGCAGGCCTGGCTGGCTGGAGAGGCCCCGTGGGGGGATTGCAGAGGAAGGAACACAAAACCCAGGTGCTAACAGTGTGCTGACATGTAAATGAGGTTTCCTGAAGCCTTGAGCAGCTCAAACCTGCCATACACGATGAACCACAAGGGTTCTTGGGCTTTATCTATTTCTGTCACTGCAACAGGGAGGGTTGGAGAGGGTTTCTGGGTGCTGGTCCATGCCTGGTGCAGCAGGGTGGCTGCTGCCAGCATCCCTCTGCTTGGAGGCTGCACATGGGAGCCTGTGTGAGCTCCTCTGCATGTTCCTCCTCTCCTTCTGGAAGCAGGTTGTGTTATATTTCCATACATACTTTGTCATAAAACCCCTTAATATGATTTTAGCTTGTTTGCATGTCTTGCAATGAGCAGGAACTCACCTGAGTTGTTTTCCAAATTAATACCCTGCTGCTTTTACTTAACAAGGTGTTTTTTCCAAGCTGAGAACAGTAACGACTCTGAGATTTCTTTTTTAAAAATGCATTTTCTTCTCAGGTACTTCATATTGAAATCTGTCTTACTTTCAGTTCAGCTAGTGTGTGAAAACACACGGTGTGGCATTATTTGTCCCTGAAGGAATAAAGACAGATGGAGCCCAAAATGGAATTGGCTTTATGATTAATTGAAACCTTCAAGAGTGCAGTGGAGTCAGGGCTTGGTCCTACCCTTGCAGTACCTGGGGATCAATTCAGTTGGCATGAAGAGGTCAGGGGGAGAAATACAGATGTCACCCGGCAGAGCCAGCCCTGAGCTGTCCCCCCCTGGTGGGACCTGTGGCTGGAGGGGGCAGGGTGGCCCAGGTGTGGGCTGGGGGGAGGGAGGGAGGGAGGGATGGCGGCGTGTCGGGGTCTGTGTGTGGATGATGTGCTTGGGTAATGAGCTGCTGTTTCTGCCTCGAGCCTCCCGTGGCTGGGCACGATGGCTCCCGTGTCCCTGCACGGACAGCTGAGCAGGGAGCAGGGGAATGTTTTGAGGCACACGCCAAAAAACTTGGGAAGGTGGAGGTATGGGAGTGGCATAGGGATTTGGGCTCTGCTCTGGGTTCCTGCTCCATGTGTGACCTGCACAGTTTCCTCAGGTTTCCCATCCTTGCCTGTGAGAGGGAAGGGAATAATGAAGAAACACCAGGTGTTGTTATCTGTGGTGGCTTCAGCATTAGTGAATATTTCTGGGGTCTGTAGACACTGACATTTACAGCATTTTCTGCTGGATAGGAGGAGAAAAAGGTGTTGCAGAAAGGAGAGTTCTCCATCATGTTTTGGGAGCCAGTCCTCCCTGGCTTTGCTGCTCATGGTGGTGCTATCATGGTCAGCAAGTCCTGAGCAGCTCTGGAGCTGGGGAGATGCAACAAGTGAAGGCAAAGTTGCTTAGCAAGGGCAAATTCTGGAGCTATGTCAGCACTTCTTTTTGGAGAGGGCATGAAGGGGATGGTCAAGGGCAGTGGTGGCAGCCCCAGGGGATTCCCAGTTTCTCACCTGGTGCTTACTGCTGGTCTGGCCACTGTGCTGCCATGGCCCATGTGCCAAAGAGAGGCCTGTGGGTGCCTCCCCTTGAGGCAGCTGAATGGGGATGAGAGTTGACAATAATTTAAGGAAGGATTTGGTGTGGGAAGTTGAAATTGGCTTGTGAAAATGATGGTTTAAAGTGTGGATGTGGTTGGGGGCCCACAGCTGTGTGTGCTTGGCAGGTGTGTGTGCACTGAACTGGTCTTGCTGGGCAAACTGGATAACAAATAGCATCCATGGGGCCATCAGCTGGGAACAAGGTACAGGGGGCATCTCCCAGATGCAGCCAGGACAGTCTTTTAACAGGCACCAGCACCCCTTCCTGTGGTGCAGTAGCAGCCCTCCCGTTAAGAAGGTGACTGGGGACTTGTAATTGTCCTGATGAGTGGGAGCACTGCTGGAAATGAGCTGATGCTGCACATCTGTGGGGAGCTGAGCTAACTCCTGGGACAGCATACCCAGCACCTCACCAAACATCCCGTGTTCACTCTCCAGCAAGTGCAGTTTGATTTTTGCTATCCCTGAGCCCCCCTGGGATGGCAGCAGGTTTGCTGAGGTGGATTTTGTACAGGGAGGAAGGCTCTGTAGCTGAGCTCTCTCTGCAGGAGCTGGCCAGAAGTCGTGGAGAGATACTGTGAGGCTGCTGTGGATTTTCTTTTCTTTCCCTGGGGACTCTGGGGATTGCAGATCGGTGGATTGTGGATTAGCGGATCAGGAATTAGAAATGCCTTTTTCATTCTTATGTTACACACTAATGAACTGACAAATTTAATTTCTTTAAATCTAGCTATTTCAGCTGGAATTGGCAAAGTTGTCTTCTGTCTCTTCTGGTACCCTGAGAATGGCTGAATCCTGATCTCTCTGGGGTCACATCATCCACATTCACTTCTTTGTCTTTAGCTGTGGCTGTTCCAGAAGTGCAGAGTGCTCTCCAGGAAGAGCCCATCCCTCATGTGTGGCTGCAGAGTGTCCAGGTGCTGCTGGGGGCTGTGGCTCTCTGCAGCCACGTCTGCCTGTGCCAGTGCAAGGAGGGGAGCTCAGCCCCAGGGAGGGAGAGGGGCTGGCACCAGCCTGGGGGTTCCAGCTTGGCTGAGTCCACTGGCAGCAGCTCAGGTGTCTCTACCAGGCAGACACCCTGTCAAACCCCGTGGCTCTGCCGAGTGCCTCCATGGCACAGCACAGAGTGTTGGCCCAGCTCCAGGTGCGAGGTGTGCTTGGCTTACATCTGGAGTCAGACTATCCTGAGCTGAAGGGACTCACTGGGATCACCCAGTCCAGCTCCTGTCCCTGCTCCTGACTCCCCAGCCATCCCCCCTGGGCATCCCTGGTGTCCAAAGGCTCCTGGAGCTCTGGCAGCCTCAGGGCCGTGCCCATTCCCTGGGCAGCCTGGGATAGCCCAGCACCCTCTGGGGGGGGAACCTTTCCCTGGTGTCCATCCCAAAGCTCCCCTGCAGCCTTTCCCTCCTTCCCTGAGCTCTGCCCTCGGCTCCTCTGCTGCAGTGGAACCAGCCCAGTGCCCTCAGCCCTCCTCGGGTGGCCCCTGCAGAGCCTTCCCCAGCCCCAGCTCTTCCTTTGGACATTCTGGAACAGCTTCAGATCTCTCTGATATTATGGCACCCAAAATTGTCTCAGAACTCAAGGTGAGGCCACTCCAGTGCAGAACAGAGCAGGACAGTCCTCTCCCTTGCCTGTGTGGTGATGCTTGGCCTGATGCCCCCCAAAAAAGATGAAAGAAAAATCTAATAGATTTTGTTTGCCCTTGGGCTTGTTCCTGTGAGGGAAGCTAAGATCTTCCCCTGCTCTTTTGCATCCCTCCATGGGGAGGGTCCTGTTCCTTGGGCAGCCCCTCCACTGTCACAGGCTGGGATTTGGGTGCCACTGGTGGCTCTGCGGGCTGCAGTGGGCTCCATGTGCCTCTCCTCCAGCTGCACTGTTCTCCAGGGCTGAGGCAGCACCTCCCTACCCAAGCCCTGTGCCAGGGACAGCGGAGAGCTGAAAAAGGCATTTCTGTCGCTCGAAGCCTAACGGCCTGCGCTGTGGGACCCCGCCGGCGGGGGAAGAGCAGATCCATCATTACCCAGAGCTTTCAATGAGGACTAAACAAAACGGCCCTGGCTCTCCAGAGCAGGCTTTATTCCTGCATTCTGTGATGCTGAAAGTGGGTCTGGAAGGCGGCCGCCTCAGCACGAGCCCCAGCAGAGCAGTGGGCTGGCGGCAGAGCCGCTCCCGCTGCGGGCAGGAGCTCAGCCCGGGCCATCCCTCACTGCCCCCCTGATGGACGGCTCTGGGGCTGTGCCGATAATATCCTGATTAACAATTAGCACGGTGGAACTGGGAAATACATCTCGTTCCTCGCCCCAAGCCGACAGGTGAGGATGGATATATGTTGCCTGGTTGATTGCTGTGCCTTGTTAGAGCCTATTTAGGGTTGATTGAAAAGCAGAGGCTTTGTGTGAGGAGAGACCTTTAATCTCCTGGCAGAGCCAAGTGCGTTTCCCATCAGGAAGCGTTCCTTCTCTGCTGCTTATCTCTAACCCCCACTTTAAACCTGAGCCTGGTGGAGACCAAAAGAAAGGCAGGATCAAAACAAAAATAATTGGGATCACTGGCTTCTGTGGGCAGTCTGAACCCGTTATTCCTACTTATCAGCTAGTTATTCCTATATAACTCTTGCAAGAGACAATTCAGCAGTTGCAGCATCTCCTTGATGAAAAGCACTCCAATGAAATAACCATGGCAACAGTTGCTGAGGGCTGGCCTGGTGAGGGACGGAGATGTGCTCTCCAAAGGACTCCGGGCCCAACTGCCCTGACAAATGACCCTCCCGAGCACCAGGAGGTGATGTGTGGCCAGCTCTGTGTGCTGGCTGTTGTCCTGGTGGGGTCCCAGCTGTACTCGGCATGCAGGCTGCCCCAGTGGACCCAGTCACAAGTCACAATTTGTTAACCATGGGTGTCTTCCCCTCCACATGGAAGGGGAGCTTGTAACCTGAAAGCTGAGGGGGAATAATGAGGATGCTCAATCAGGAAGGAAGGGCCAAGGAGGGTACCTCAGGGAGGGACACCACCTGTGATCCCAAAGCCATAGAGGATTTCCAGGGTTTGGATGCTCTGGGAAAGGCTGTGTCTCTCTGCTGTTGGTGCCAGAGACTGGTATCATTAATAAACACTTGCCATGTCTAATTTCAGAGCAACTTCGTTTTAAACCCATGCTAAGACTGTGTTTGATGCTCTACAGGAGGGCTGACAGAGGCCACGTGGTGTTGCACGTGGAGGAGTTTGGGCATGTGCCTTGAAGAGCTGGCCTTGGTGCATGGAGGAGCCAGCAGAGCCTGGACTGAGCCTGGAGAGTTTGTGCCAAGGGTCCTTCACCCCTGGCTCATGCCCCCCCATCACACCCAGGGGTCTTCTAGGGCTCACTGTTAGGACCACCCGTGTCCTACTGCTCTCCAAATGCTCTGGTCATAATCTTGGCTGGGGAGCAGCTTATCTTATGGGATGAAGGCCTCTCCAGTAGCTTTGTGGGCATGGTGGTGTTTTTGTTAGGCAGTATCCTCTCATTATTGTCTTCCTTAATTGGACATTTATAAGCCTGAAAAGTAAAAGAAGGAACGTTCACCAGAAGAACAGAGGAGCCTGCTGAAAAGCAGCATTTGTACAGATTTCTAGAAAAGGGCAGTAAATACTCCACCTCTGCTTAATAATAATAATAGGCAGACTAAGTATCTCTAAAAATATAGAATAATATGGGCCTATTTGGAATAGTCAACATCCTTATCAGCCTGCTGCCATCTCTGCAAACAAGTTTCGCTAGAGATTCTGGGCATGATTTTCAATGGCTCAGAGCAGCTGTAGCTTCTTTGACTTCAGTGAAAAGTCTGAGTGCTTGGCACGGTGGCAAACCAAGCCTCTTCCTTTCTGCTTCAAATTGGGGCTTGATTCTAAGTGAGATGAATTTTCTCCTCCTGATAATTCTGTGCATCTGAAGTGATTACAGCTCCGCGTGAGTGCTCTTTTAGGAGATTTCAATGCAGCATTTTCTTCCGTCTTAAAAAGGTTCCTTCAAGCCTTATGATGCTGGAGAAGGGGGGGAAAAAATAAATCCTGGTGGAAGCCGTTACATCTTCCTATGCAGATGAGAGATTAAAACTTGTATTTTTATGAAACACTCACAGGGGCTAAATCGGAAAAGTTCTGTTGAGGCGAGCGGGTTTTGGCTGGTGGGAACGTGCTGCTAAATTCTTATCTGCCGATGGGGAGGCAGAGCAGGGAGTGGTATTATTTGGAGTTCTTAGAGAGTGAGCTTTAATGTTTGCTTAACTCCACTAAAAATAGACGCCACCCTCTTTTCCTAATAGGCGGCATTTGTCACACTTGATTCATTTCCTCTCCCAAACTGAGCTCCTTCATGAATACTCATCTCTACTCCCCAGGAATCTGCCTGTCCTCAGAAGTTGTACTCGCGGCGACCGTGCCGTAACAATGCGAGTCAGGCTTCCAGGGCTCCCGAGTACCTGGCCCGATGCAGCAAAACGCGCCGGTATCAACAGCTCCCATTGATTCCTGCCTCCTCTCGGAGCCGTGATTGCTCGTTATCCCTCTCGATGAGACCCTTAACGAGGCTCCCGTTCCTGTTGTCATAGCAGCGCCGCATCGCCCGGTGTAGCAAAGTCTCCGTGGCTGCTAATTGTGTGATGGGAGGATCAGTTTGGCAGTTTTTCTAGTGGGGATTAGGCCAAAAGGTCCCTTCTGAACTGTGATGAATGCGGCTTCCTTCAGAAGAAACTGAAACTTGGTAGTTAGAGGGGATTTCTGACGAGGGAAGCTTTCCACAGCAGAGTGGGAGAGCAGTCCTCACAGAGCTCTTCCATTCGTGCTCTGCCACTGCTTCAAGCAGAAGGAAGCCAACCAGAAATACCAAAGAAGGACGTAAAACGGTTGATTCCCTAGTAAGGAAGTCTGTCAGTGCCTCAGACCTTCTAATCTTGGGGAGCCCAGAGCATGTGGTGAGTATTGAGGGAGCAGGGATCAGTTCCTGCTCATTCCTCTGGTGCCATTGCTCAGCACCACCAAGGAGATTTTCAGCCACGTGCTAGAACAGTTGCTAGAAGAGAAGGGGTTGCTCTGGCGTTGTGGGTGAGAAATGTGCACAGCAGAAGGAATGATCTCATCACACCTTTGACCCTGCAAGTCCAGGAGCGCTGTGTGGCAGCTGTGGTTGGTTAAAGAGGGCACAAGAGGCAGAGGGATGTTTGCTGCTTGACCCTGAGGAGTGATTTATCAGCCAGGATACTCTTGTTAACTGGTAGGACCTGTGCAAGGCTCAGTATCCCTATTCTGGTGTGGAGCAGCAGCACAGGGTTTGCTGGAGCTGGAGGGCCAGTGGCTGTGTCATCCCCAGGGATGGTGGCTCATCTGCGGGCTCAGCACGGAGGCAGGAAGGGCTGCAAACCATTCACTGTTCCCACGTCCCAGGGGATGGGGATCAGCTGTGCCTGCTCCCAGGGCCCTACTCTTGGAATGCAGAGGGCAGATTTGTCCCCTGTGCCACTCACTGGGTTTATTCCACAGTGCTGAAATGTAGCCAGGGTGATCCGTGACCTAAACGTGGGCATGAATAGTGTTTTTAGAGAATGAAAAGAGAAAAAATAAATCCTCACCCACCTCAATCTCTCTCCTCAAATTAAAAACTCCCCTGGCCAAGCCCTGCAAATGAGTTTTTGTTGTTTGTGCAGTGAGGAGCCAGATTTTTAAAGGCTGGCTTTCAATTTTACAGCCGTTTATTACAGACATGAATAATTGCTGGCACGGTGCTACCACTGCTGTTGTTTGCTCTTAAGGTTGGGCCAATTACATATGTAAGCCCTTGATTTACAAGCAAAAGCAGAACTAAAGTAGCTTTGTGGCCTACATTTCAGGAATGAGTGATGCATCCATGGTCAGCTGTGGGTTCCCAAATTTGTGCTGTGAAACACAGAGGTCCATGGCCATAAATGTGTGGCCCAGATTGTCCAAGGCATCCTGCAGCACGGGCTGTCACAGCACAGCATGAAGGACATAAATAGGGAGCAGAGAGTGAGGCCGGGAACCTGCCCAGATTCATCCCATGGAAGGAATGCTGAAAGATTGTGCTGCATTTGGGGAATTCACAGTGAACACACAGAAAAGAGAGGGAACTGGAACTGAACATAATGGTTCTGCAAGATGGACTTAATCCAAGCCTGTCCAAGTCCTGCTTCCCAACATGAGAACTGGTCTGTCTCCAGCTCCTCTGGGCACTCAGCCCTCCTGGGAGAGGAGAATCACAGAATCCCAGAATGGTTTGGGTTGGAAGGGACCTTAAAGCCCATCCCATTCCACCCCCTGCCATGGACAGGGACGCCTTCCACTGTCCCAGCGTGATCCAAGCCCCAGTGTCCAACCTGGCCTGGGACATTTCCAGGGATCCAGGGGCAGCCACAGCTTCCCTGGGCACCTTGTGCAAAGGTCTCATTTTCTTCCCAATATCCCATCTAACCCTGTCCCTATCAGTGTGAAGCAATTCCCCCCTGTCCTGTCACTCCAGGCCCTGGTCCAAAGTCCCTCTCCAGCTCTCCTGGAGCCCTTTAGGCAGTGGAAGGGGCTCTGAGGTTTCCTCAGAGCATTCCATTCTCCACTCCACCTCTTTCAGCCTATCTCCAGAGCAGAGGTGAATCAATGGAATAGCTGCTATCCACTATGGAACTTAAAAATGGCTGATTGAGATCAAGCAGAGGATTTTTCTTGCTTTTGCACAATAGGCAGAGAATGGGAAGGAGGTAGGTCAGAGTGATGACTGTTCTCCATGGGGTGATGGTTTCCAGACATCACCTACAAGTGGTGTGACCTGGGCTCTGCATTGCCCAGCGTGGGGAAGGTGTCACTGTGCTGTGCTGGTGCCACTGGGTGCCAACTGTGGGGTGAGGTGGGAGCCAGCCCAGCGTGAGGGAGGGCAAGGAGCTGTGCTCCTCCACCCTGGCCTGGTGGCAGGCCTGTGTCCTTGCTGCTGGGAGAGCAGGAAGAGCAGGATGTGAGTAAGGGCAGGAGCAGGCAGGATGTTTGTGGGCACTGATGTCATTGCTGCAAGTCAGTCGTGGATGTTGTCAGCGGGAGGCAGCGGCAGCGGCTTGGGAAGAGGCCAGCATGTCACACCCCAGGGGCTGGCCAGAGGAGCACGATGCACTCATGTCCTCACTCATCACACAGCAGGTGGCTTCTCAGCTCCCTCCTGCAGGGTTTGTGTGCTCAGCTAGAGGCCGTGGCTGCCTCCCTGGTGTGCATGGCCCGGGCTCAGTCTGAGTCCTGCTGATGGACCTCGGCTCAGAGATGCTCTGCCCTAGTTCAGCACAGGCTGCTCCCTCGTGGAGTCACAGCCATCCATCTGGGCAGGAAGCAGTGATGCAGGACCAGTGATTTCTGAAGTGATTTCCTGAAGCTTCTGAAGGCAGAGACAGCGCCCGGTCCCCCCAGGGCTAGCAGCCCCGTGGTGTGCCCTCTCTGGCCCTGGCAGACCCGTGGGCAGCAGAGCCATGGGGAGGCACAGCCAGGTTTGTTTACAAGGCTGCAGTCAGCCTGGCTTTTACACCCCAGCAATTACTGGCAAGCCCTGGCTCCTCCTGCGCCTTCGCAGCACATGTGTGAACTCCTGGTTGTGTCACCTCCCTGTCCCCTCCTAGCAGAGTCTAGCAGTGGGAAGTGATCATCACAACTCACATTTGCCTGGCGTATGTCTTTCCACAGTTCCAGAGTGTGGAATGAATTGAACCCGCTTCCTCCTTCACCTTCAAGCTGTTCTGGATGCAGGCAGCTCAGCTTCCACAACCACGCTCAGCTCTCGGAGCTTTCTTCTGCCCTAGGGATGGAGCCCTTCTCTCCTGCCTGGCAGAACCTGCCTGGATGCTCCCCCTTGCAGAGGTGTTGTTCATCTCACGATCTTCGGGGCTTTTCTTAACCCTTTCCTTCCCAGGCTGAGGCTTTCTGTCCACTCCCTCTCCGCTGTGGCAAAGGAGGGCTTTTTGTCTTTGCCTTCAAGGTCATTAAATCTTAATTAGCACGTTGGCTTTCTTTGTCAAGGTATCCACTCTCTCCATCCATCAGTGATGTAGGGCATACTGCTGACATTCTCTTCTTCCTGCATAATTATCTTATTCCACTGCATCTTTTATGCAGAATCTTCCCTTCTGGAAGTGCTCCTCTCCTTGCTCCCACTCTCCCTGAGCACCCAGTTCAGCTCTGGTACCTGCCATGGCCTTGTTTCTTACACCTGCATATGAATCCTTTGAGTTATTCCTGTATTTTATTAACTACCTTGATCATCTTGGCTCTTTGAAAGCTTGATTCAGGCATTCATAAGTGTTTCCTTCACCCTCTCTCTGAAGATGGGATCTGTGTCACTCAGCTTCAGTGCTCCTACACGAGTGTCCACCTGAGCTGGCTATCCAGCCAGGGACAGGGAATCCTCCAACTGGCAAAGCATTCCAGCTAAGGCAGGAATCAAAGGCAGCCCCATCTCCCATTAGGCAAATCATCTTTTCTGCTCGCTGCTGACCTTGAATTCCTCAGATGCTTTTCAGAACAGATGCAGCCCTCTTTAGAGTGGCCCTAAAGCTCTGGGCAGTGGATTTGCCTCTCTGGGTTAGCCAGGGCAAGTCCCATGGAAAAACAGACACAGGGTCTCCAGGGACGTGCAGACCACAGGTCAGGACACGTTACTGAGGGAGCCCAGGCAGCTTTTATGGGCTGGATGTCTTAATTGTAGCTGTCTGACGTTAACAGAGATGAATCTGACACTTGGAAAGGTTTCGGGAAACGTTTTCTTCTTAATTTGTATTTAGGAAATGTAAAGGTATATAGTGAATGTTTAAAAACCAACAGCAACAGTAATAAACAGTAATTATAGGTGGGCACAATTTTCTTTTATCTTTTAACTGAAGTTGCTAGGAAAAATGACTGCTGTGCTGATACTTGGCAGGGACACTGATGTGAGTACCCACTTTTTTCTGAAAAACGCTGTGGGATTTTTAATGACCATCAGCAGCACAACCTTGATTTTTAAATGTCATCCTAAATGTAGCAGTTACAGCCTCCTCTGCCGTGGCATGTGGGTGGGTGAGTAGGGATGAATCAGAAAGCAGAAAGAATTACTGGTGCTTTCTGTGGCTCCCAAGTTTTCCTCGAGGGCTTCCCACCTAGGAACTGGCTGGAATTATCTGTGGGTTGTGTTCCCGTCCCTGGTCCCGTGGCATCTCCTGCTGTTGCTCTCCCCTTTATTAATCCATGATTAAGTCGCTTTATGTAGAATGAGTTCATCAGGTTTCTTCAGGAGCTGGTATTCCACAGGATATCCTCTCTGTTTATCAAAACAAGATAAATGAGAAAAATGTTTTCTAGCTTTTGCAGATGCAGTTTTCCATTCTCCCTCTGGCTAGAAACATTCCCCAGGCTTCACTTTCGGAGCTGAAATCTGTGCTTGGCATTTGCAAGATGGTGATTTGCTTTTGTAAATGGAGCAAAGTCTTGATTTTGAGTCATGACTCAGTGAAACAAATCTACTTTTATCGACTAAAACGATTCTAATAGCACCATTAAACCCGCTGGGACCGGGAAGAGCCAGAGTGACTCGGCAGTGGGGTGGATCCAGCATGTTCCCTGGCCTGCCAAGGAGTGAGACGGGCCGGGATGAGGCTCGGGAGCGATGAGTGGATGGGTGTTTAAGGAGCATCCCCTCCCTCCCGCCGTGGTACCCGGCTGCCGCACGGCCGGCGGTGGCAGCGGAGGGAGGCTCCGCTCGGAGCAGCGCTCTGCCTGCCCGGGGACGGGAGGAGCTGCGAGCAGATGGCAGGGTTAAAATAGGACAGAGCTGCGCCGAGCTGCTGCTGCAAGGGAGAGGAGTGAAATGCCTGTTCTCACACTTCACTTTGTGTCTCGGGAAGAGCTGCGGAGTGCCTGCGCTCCGCTGGCATTCCCAGCAGGAACGCGCCAGGCAAAGGCTTCCTCGGGTTTTTGATATTATTAGCACTTGTCTTAAAGAAAAATCAGCTCAAATGAGCAAGCAAACAAATAAAGCGAGTAACAATGGAAGGGCTCAGCCTCGGGCCCCCTTTAGCATCTCTCAGGATGATTAGTGGGATGTGTCACATCGGCACCGGAGAGCGGGAGCGTTCGGAGCGAGGCTCTTGTGGTGCTTTCAGGCAGCTTTTTGCAGTGTTTTCATCTCACCTAAGGCGTGTGAATAGGTTTTGCTGAAATATCCGAGTGACTTGGTGTGCCTGGAATGATGCCCAGAGTGATTCAGCATGCTCAGGGGGAGAATTCTGTGCAAAGCTGCCCGACTCCGGGGTCTGAGGGGCTCGTTGGGGGTCCTGCAGCAGCAGCAAAGGGCTGGGAAGAACCTTGGATGTTCTGCCACCATCCTGGGCCACTTCAGATCTGGAGCCAGGAGGGTGGAGGCGTGCAGAGAACGGGAATGTGAGGAAGAGGAGGAGCAGGGAGGCAGGAGCCAGCACGCACACTCGCACCCTGAGGCAGCTGCCAACGCTCCTGGGAGCATTTCAGTCTCCCCGTCTATAAATCAGGGGGTGCTTTGAAGGCTCTGTGATGAACAACATGGGATGAGCTCGAGGCCGTGGTATTAATCCTGCACTATTGTTCTTGTTTCTTGCTGTGTTGGGATTTTTTTAAAAAGAAATCAACACAATTTTTGAGGGCTCTGGCTAAAATGGCACAGAAATAAATGAGTTCTGCTAGCACTTGGAGAGCATCTCCTCATTTTTATTAATGTAGCCTCTGATGAAGCATAGCCCATCCCCCGGCACCGATCCCTGTCTGACCTACAGTAAATACCAGGCTTTCAGGAATCCACGGGGAGTGTTTTGTAAGTGTGGCACATAGAGCCATAAGGCTGATTTACCCTCAGAAACAAAGCATCACTTTGGGTGATTGAACACTGGGGGGATTTCCTGGGATGCCTTTCTCCGTGCACTGTGGAGCACCTGCCTGTACCTACCTAAAGAGTCAATCATTCACCACGCTGCGTTGGAAGAGAGCTCATGTCGCTCCTGTGACCACTGCAGGTGGGACACGAGTCACCTAGTCCAGCCCTTGAGTCACAGAGGGGTGACAAACCCTCAGAGTGGCCTGCACAGCCCATCCTTCACCATCAGAACAGAAAAGTCAGGCTGACCTTGATGGTGCTGACATGGGGATGGCAATCGTCCTGAAAATCCCCAAACCTTTCTATTTTATCATAAAATAGTCTGTGGGTTGTTGATTAAACCCATAGAAGCTGAGCTGTCAGCTCAGGCTCCTGAAGCTGCACCCCCCACTTGCCCTGGTGTCTGTGGGAGCTCCAGGTGTAAATCCCCCCTGGAGCAGCCAGTGAGGGTCAGTGACAGCGCTGGTGTCCTTGGAGCCAGGGGCTCGTGCTGGAACTGAAATACAGCTCAGAGCTGGCAAAGCCAAGGGCCAGGAGAAAAGAAGGGCTCTGGGGGTGTTCTTGGAGGCCTCATTCCTGCTGGGGCAATGAGATTCCTGCCTGGGCTCACTTTGGAGCTGTGTGTGATCTCCTATCTGGTTTTGTGGGACCATTTTTCCCTACGGCTATAAATAGAACCAGTCAGTTTGTTGTTTGTGTATGTTCAGTAGAACAATCTGGTGTGATTGGTTTTGTTCTGGCGCCTGAAATTTTACTGCCAGAGTTGGTGTTCACTCTACTCTGATCCCTAGAGAGGTGAGGAAGAGGAGGGGACTCAACTCAGTCCCCGTGTTCCCATTGCTTTCTTTGTGCTTTGGGCAACTCCTTGATTCTGCTGATTCACACAAGTGCCCCAGCTCCTGCATCCCACACCTGGAATGCTGGGTCCCAGCTGCAGAGGCTTTCTGCAGCCCTGCAAGGTGTCTTCCTGCAGCAGATTTGTTATTCTGTATTTTTATTTAATTACTTTCTTTTACAGGTCTTTGTATAAATCTACTTATCCATCTGTTACGCTGCATTAGGGCATCACAGCTCCTCGGATTTTTTCCTGTTCTAAACACTTAACTTGCCCTGCCTGGGCTCAGGTGAGCTGGGTCTCCTCCCTGAAGGGCTCCCAGTGAGTCCAGGGCTCCCAGTGGCTCCTGACCACAGCAAGCTCTGCACTTCCAGCTCAGCATTGTGACTGCAAAGGGCCAGGAGCTCGCACGAGGTAATTCCCACATTCATGGTGTGGCTGGGAGCAGCATGTTCCCACTTAAACCCGGTGTCACTGTGCTCCCAGGGAGCCTGGGGCTCTCTGATGGGATATTACAGCCCTCCTGCTTTCAGAGGAGATGCTGGAGGGCTCACAAGAAGCTCTCCTCTCTCTTGCCTGGGACACAGATACATGGTTGGAAGCCAAGACAAGGTTCCCCCAGCTTTCCCCAGGTGCCTTCCACGCTGCTCCTGCATCTCTGGGATGATTCATGCTCCCAGCTTTGAGTATCACATGAGCCCATCAGAATCACAGAGCCACGTACTCAGCTCCAATTTCTCCTCTGCAGTTCTGTGCTCCTCTTAGCAACAAATACTCCATAACCTAATTGCTCATTAAAGGCTGTGCTGTGTCCCTGTAATCCAGGATGTCACAGGCAGCCATGGTGCTCTCCCAGGGACGCCGCTGTTCCCCCGCCACCGCGGCGAGCGCCTGCCTTGGTAGAAAGTGAGAAGGCAGCATTGCATTGAAGTGGAGATTTTCATCTTCTTGGGGATTTTTTTATATCTCTCCTATATTCTGGGCTTTTGAACATCTAACATCTCTTTCATGCTTCACATCTTTCATATGAAATTGTTGTATTGTGTTGCCTATTGAAACCTAGTTTTCCTTTTGTCAGGTTTTCCCCCCTCACCCCTGCTTTCTTCTCTGCTGTATTTTGATCGGTGTAACGACTTAGGGCTCCATTTTTCTGGGTGGTTTTTAATCTCCTTAAGTTGTATCTCTGAAGGCCTTTGTCTGTGATAAACTCAGGTCTGAGCTGGTGCTTGAAGAGGATTTTCAGGCCAGTTCTGCTGCACGCAGCCCTTGGGGGAGGCTTTGGGGGTGACTGTGCCTCATTCCTCCTCCTTCTCCCTCCAATAGTCACAGGCAGCTTTGGTGACATTGGGGTTATTTTATTATTATCCTGTGTCTCATATTGTGCACGCAAATGTCCTTTTCCATAGCTTGGGACTGTGGAAAGCTTCAGTTAAATGTGTGTTTTGTAAGGGATTCACCCACCCTGTGCTTAAGTGTCATTTACTGGCAGAGCCAGGGGGTCATTTTGGAGGGTGAGGAGGCTGCAGGGCTGTTGATTTGGAGTTGTCCCAGGTATCCTCCTCTTAGGAAGGAAGCTAGGAAGTTTGGAAAGAGATGTGGATACCTGGGAAGTCATGGATTCAGAGCCATCTGGCTCACTGCAGCTGCTCCATGGTCATTTCCCACAGGAATAGTTCATAGCCAGAGCTTGGAATGCATAAAGGAAGCCGTGTTCTCCTTATGTGTCGCTTCTCACTTGAACTGTTTGAATGCTTTTATTTTTTTTAGTCTTAAACCTGCAATCTGAAATTCAGTCATGCAAGTATTAACGAGCTGCTGATCACCCTGCCTCTCTTTTCTGCCCTTGTTCAGTCTCAGATTTACAGCTCTAGTTCGGGCTGGAATTACTGACACTGTAATGATCTGTTTTATCTCTCTATCTATTATTTGTCAAATAATTTTAACATGACTGTGCTTACAAGAGCTGTCAGAAACCCTCCAAACAACGAGAAGGATGAAGAAGTCATTGGCCTTTTCAAGTGTGACCCCAGTTGTGTTGCTTTGTTTCCAGGGCTCACGGAAACAACCTTTTCCATTGCCTGTCAAAGTGTGACCCAGGTGTGAGTGTTTGAAAGCCCCAGGAGCCAGACATGGCACATTTCAGTCCTGTTGGTTTGCTCTTGTTTTCTCCATTAACAGATTTTGGACTGAAAACCAGGGAGGGGAAAGGAAAGAGGGGGAGGGCAAGGTAAGCAATGCTGCCTCACTGCCTGTTTCTGATCCTCAGGTTACAGCACAAGCTAAATAGAGTATACTAAATTTTTTAGGCTGTTTCACAGACTTACAGACTTTGATCCCTGGCTTTGATTTCCCAGGTGGCACCACAGAACGCTGGTTCTGAGCAGAGAAGAGACCCATTAAGCCCCATCTAGCCCGGTGATTATCATGCCTTTGCACCAGCACCGGGGCTTTCATCAGAGCTCAGCTCTGCAGCCTCGGCTCCCTGTGCCTGGGGAGATGCCAGGGCAGGAGGAGCGCTGTGCCAGCCCAGGCAGGGGCAGCCCCTCCATCCCACTCCCTTCCACACCCCTGCTTGGTCCTTCCCCACCTGGCTTCAGCAGGATGCCCAGGAGATGAGGTCACCCATTCTTTCCCAAGGTCTCATGCAGTTTCTGCAACAAGCAGGCCATGAAATAAATATTCTCTGTGTGTCCTTGTCAGAGCAGTAGAGATGAGGGCATTTGCCTGCCTGCCCTGCTCTGTGCCTCCAAGTCCCCAGGTCCCTCTGCACCACTTGCCTTGCTTTCTTTTTTTTTTTTTTAATTTAAATCTAATTTTGCTGCCTTATTGTAAGTTCCCACCTAACTCCAGAGCTGCTGTCGCCTCAGGGCTGTGTTGCTGCTTTTCAGTCTTCCCACACCCATCGCATGTGCAGTCTGCAAAAACTTTGAGAAGTCTCTCCTAAATTTGTGCACTTGGGGTCGTCCTAGGAGGAGTGGAACAAGGGTGTCTCTTAGCAGAGGGTACTCTTGAAAAACCCCTTCATCTGCAAAGTGGAAACTGCTTCCATGCCAGGAGTTGCCAGTGAAAATGCACAGAATGTGGGCAGCATGGCTGGGAGGCACAAGGAGCTCAGATGTGCAGCAAGGGCCACACCTAGAGGGGATGTGCTGTGACCCCACAGCCAGGCTGGGCCCCCCCAGGGCAAACTGGGGCTGTTCAGCACACAGGGGTCTCTTCTGGGAAGCTGCATGGGGCTTGTGCTGAGTCCCTGCAGCCTGTGGCTGTTCCTGCCCCGGGATGGGGGCTGGTTAATCTCATCAGTCAGCACACCCAAACCTGTGCCATCACTGCAGCATTATGGGATGTCACCATAGGCTGGCCCAGCCCTGTCCCAGACTCAGACTCCCATTTCAGTGAATTTTGTTGCAGATGCCACCATCCTGTCTCCATTAACAGATTAGCACGGCTGAATTTCCCATGCGAGCGCTCCACAGTCTGTCTCCTTGTGTTTATTTTGTTCAGGCTGCTTTTCCCTGGGCTTGACACTGTAATTTGTACAGATCTCTGCTGAGTTTTCCAAACCTTCAAATGAGCTTTTTTGTAAGCTTGAGTCCAGGACCATTGATAGCAGCGACAGAGCAACAGGAGCATTGAGAAGCGAGCGGCACACCCACCAGCCAGGAAGGCTCCCTCATCTCTGGAGCTGCTCCTTGGCAAAAGCTCCATGGTTGAGAGATTTTAATTAGATCAAATCCTCCAGGTGACCAGCCAAGTATTAAAGGCATACCAATTTCTCAGTTGTGTCTCTTGCTGTAAGAGTTTTTGTTATTTATTTTAGAGAGATGCGACAAAAGAGCTTGGATATCCCAAATGTGCCGTTCTCCTTGAATGGCACCAGGAGGTCCCCAGCCCAGGGGATTGTCCTTTCAGTGCACTTCTGCTCAGCAAAGTGCCCTCCTGCAAGCTGCTTCTGCACTTGCTCTGGTCTCCACTGCCCAAAGTGGCTTGCACATGAAATGGGATCAGGTTTTTGGGCCACATGCTGTTGGGGCCATGGCTGTGGCTGCAGGTTTGGCTGGAGATGAATGGGAGCCCCAGCTGTGAGCTGGGCCTTGGGCCCAGGAGTGGCCTGGAGACAGGTGAACTTTTAGGGCTTGTGCTGTTTGCCTCTGTTGACTCCCCAGATCAGTGCCCAGCCCATTCAGAGATACCATCAATGGATCATTGCACAACATATTGGAGTGGAAAATTGCATCCTGCTTTTGCAGGAGGAGACTCTTCTGCACCTCCTGGCATGGGGAGGTTGGGGATGGGCTTGTCATGGTGGATGTGTCAGGCCCCACCTGACCCAGGCACTGCAGAAGCTGGTTTGCTTCCAGGGATGCTGCAGGGCTGGTACATGTGGGTCTGAGAATTGTGCTGCAAAAATCTCATGTGCGGGAGGATCCTGGAGCTCCTGGGTTTGTTCTTTCTCTCTCCTGCCCTGTCTGGGCAGGTCACAGATGCCCCCACCTTGGCAGGGCGCCTGTGCCATGGCTGTGCCTGGATGTCTGCTGCAGCAAGTGGGTGAGGAAGGAGAAATCAAGGGTGGCTTTCAACAAATGCCCTTTTCCTGCCCTGAGGTCAGCCTGGTATTGCCAGCTGGGAAGGCCCACACCAGATTTGCTCTGAGCAATGGTTTTAACTCCAAGTTGCTCTTTGCCCAGCTCCATTTGTCTCTGGTTTTGTTTCTTTATGACCCTGCCTGCCTCTGTGTCTCTTTTTTCCTGGAGGGGCTGGGCTGTGGCTGCTGCAGCAGCTCCCTGGGAGCAGCGGGTGCTGTAGCAGGGCCGGTGACCTCTGGCACGGTGCAGCTGCTGCTTCAGAGCCCAGCAAAGGCTGGAGAGTGGAGCTGCTGCTGGAGTGTGAGAGCGCCGGGATCAGGGATCAGACAGCTGGCACACTGTGCCCTGACTGTGAAAGCCCTGCCAAGGAGGGAGCCTGCAGTGTCTGATGGCTCCATCACCTTCCAAGATGCATTAGAAGTGGGCTTGCAATGTGTCTGCGTGGATGGGAGGAATAGTCTGTCTGTGTGTCGTGTGTCTGTCTGTCCCTAGGCAGCTGCTGACATCCTGACCTGCAGTTTCAGCCTGTCCTGGCAGGCAGGAGGGTGGATTTATCCACAGTAGTCCTTGGAGAGGAGCTCTTGCTGTGAGACGTGTGTGGGTGATCAGCACGCTGGCAGCAAGCGAGGAGAGGGGGAAGCAGGAACTGGAATACAAAGGCTCTTCAGGAGTGGATGTCATGTGGAGTCAGAGGATTCATGGAACCAGGGAGCCACAGGGGAGGGCTCCTTGCCAGGGGAAGCCAGGTGGCATGGGGGGTGTGGTGGGAAGGCCCAGGTGATCCAGTGTGCCCTCCCCACCCCTGCTGCCTTCATTTCAGGTGTGTTTGAGGTGGCTGCATGACCTGTACTTTCTCCATAACCATGAGCCAGTGTTGGTGGGAGCTGGGGGATTTTGTTTTGGGATCAGGCTGGATTGACCCTTGTTCATGTCCACTGTGAGGTGGAAATAGAATTAAATAGAACCATTGAAGTTGGAAAATCCCTCCCAGAGCATCGAGTCCAAACTGTGCCTGATCCCCTCCTTGTCCCCAGCCCAGAGCACTCAGTGCAATCTCCAGCCCTTCCTTGGACACCTCCAGGGATGGGCATCCAAACCCCCCTGGTCAGCCCCTCCCAATCCCTGAGCCCCCTTTCCATGGGGAAATTCCTGCTGGTGCCCACCCTGAGCCTGGCTGGCCCAGCCTGAGGCCGTTCCCTCTCCTCCTGTCCCCGTCCCTGGGAGCAGAGGCTGCAACCTCCAAATGCATCAACACATCCCAGTACGAATGACTGGAGGAGTGGGAGGAAAATTCAGCTTCCATGTCCAGATCCCAGACAGATCCTTGTCTCTTCTGGAGTTTCTGCAGAAGACTTGGGTATCTCTGGAGTTTTCAGCCACGATTTTCCAGGGCTAAACCGAGTGCTCCAGGCTGGAGATCCAGAATTCCTGCACAATCTGCAGCGTGGAGCACGCTGAGCACCCAGAACCTGCTGTGCTGTCAGGGGCTGTGGAGACAGATGGGCATGCCAGCCCCCTCCCTTGGAGAGATATCCCTGGAATGGGCTATGATGAGATCTTCTCCAAGTCTCCTGGATTGAGAAATCCTCCGTGGTCATGGTGAGTTCCCAGAATGCTTTGGAACCCCATGGAGATTTGTTGGGACTCACTGGTTTTTCCCCTTTGTACCACCCCTGCTTTTCCCCATAAAACCCCAGGTTTCTGCCCTCTTCAGGAGGGAGCTGCCATCCCCGGCCTCTTTTGCAGGGTGCTGGAATAAAGGAACTCTGTGGAACAACCACACTGTGCTCCTGTCCCTTTGTCCCTGTGTTGGCCTGGGGACACCTCGCAAGGCGGAGCTGGAATCACTGCTGGGAGCTGGAATCACTGCCGGGAGCTGGAATCACTGCTCCCGGCTGGGATCGCTGCTCCCTGCTGGGATCACCGCTCAGGGCTGGGATCACTGCTCCCGGCTGGGATCACTGCTCCCGGCTGGGATCACTGCCGGGAGCTGAAACCACTGCCGGGAGCTGGGATCACTGCTCAGGGCTGGAATCACCGCTCCCGCCTGGGATCACCGCTCCCAGCTGGAACCACTGCTCCCGGCTGGAACCACTGCTCAGGGCTGAGCTGCCTGCCCCTCACAGAGGTTACCCAGCTGCTGAGGGACTGCCTGAGCTCCCTAGAAAGTTGTCTCCTGTGGGACCTCTCTCTGGGAAGGTTGCAGAGTCCAGGTCAAGCCACTGGACCCCTACACATGATTATTGGCTCTACATTCCTGCCAGTGTGCTGCTTCCCCCTAATCAAACACCACTTCCCATCAAACCACCACCTCGGAATTGAAGCAGCAGCCTGGCACTGACATTCCCTAGATGTCATATGATTATTCCTCTACATTTCTATCTTCTGATGAGCATCCTGCTCTTCTAGTATATTAATTACAATTGACTTCCAATCCTTAAAATCTGGTTTAAACCCAGAGAAGAGTAATAAACATAATCCTATTTATACTGACCCTATCATTCACCCTAAGCATCCTCCTAATCACGCTAAACTTTTGGCTTGCCCAGATGAGCCCCAACTCAGCAAAGCTATCCCTGTACGAATGTGGGTTCGACCCCCTGGGATCCACCCCACTCCCCTTCTCAATCTGCTTCTTCCTAGCAGCCATCCTCTTCCTCCTATTCGACCCAGGAATCGCCCTACTCATGAGCTACCCAACTACAATTCCCCACCACCACCCTGTTCTGAACTTCCTTGCTCATCCTCCTCCTTACACTTGGACTAGTAGATGAATGAATTCAAGGCGGATTAGGATGAGCAGAATAACAGAAGGCGAGTTGGGGTGGCCAGAGCAGCTTCCCCAGGCAGGGCTGTCGGGGCTCCTGCAGCACCAAAAGCGTCTCCACTTTGGGCTGCCCTGACAACTCCCCTGGCCCAGCAGACACCTGAGCCCGGGTGGGCAATCAAAGCCTCACCAGAGAAAACAAGAGGACTCCTCGCATGGCAGATCCAGCAGGGTTTATTGAGGGAAAATCCAAGGGTCCAGGGGAGGCAAGGGTGAGGAGAGGAACAGGAGCAGGCAGGAACACAACCTCTGCTGCAGGGAACCGGGACAAAGAGCCAGGAGCAGGGCTGGGGCCAGGGTATATAACTGGGAAAGGTAGGTGGGGTCAGGGTATAAGTTATCCAATGGGGAAGGGAGTCAGGGGTGGAGTTAAAGTGGAGTGACATGGGATACACCAATGGGGGAGCAGAGTGGGAGGGGTCTCTCAGGGAAAGCCAATGGAGGAACGGGGAGCACAGAACTTTCTGGAACTGGGGGGATGAACAGCAGTCGATTGACAACAGCTCATTAGCATTAACAAGCAAAGAACTGTGGGGGAGTGTGCCAGCCTCTCACCCTAACTTAACAGAGCTGTCCTCCCGTGGCATTCCAGGTTTGGCTTTGCCTTGGCTGACTCCCACAGTTAGTCTAACCAGGACAGTTGATTTCAACTCAACAAATTACAGCTTCCAGCCTATAACTGTCTTTATGTCCTGTCTCCATCTAAGCTTCTACTCAGCCTTCAGCCTAAGCAGCCTCGGTTCAGCCTTCCCCCGAGCTCCGCTGATCCCAGCCCTGTTGTTTAGAGTGGGGCCTTTCCCGGCAGCGACACCAGGATCAGCACACAGGATCAGCACACAGGATCAGCACACAGGATCAGCACACGTCCCACGCCTGGCTGGCTGCAGGAGCAAATCCCTGCAGGGAAAGAGGGATCCTCGGGTGCTGCCTGTGCCGTGCTGGCAGCAGCTCCAGGGCAGGGCCTGCAGCAGGGAACGTGTCCCTGAGGAATGCTGAGTGGGCTGCCCGTGCCAGGAACATCTCCTGCCTCGGCAAAAGGAGCCTGGCTTTTGTCACTTCCCGTTTCTCATCTGGGAAAATCGGGATGTTCAGCTGGAAATGTCCCTCCTGCTCCTGCTGACTCCGTCATGCTCCCATCACCACTTCCCACTTCTCATCTGGGAAAATTGGGATGTTCATCTGGAAATGTCCCTCCTGCTCCTGCTGACTCCCTCGTGCTCCCATTGCCACTTCCCAATGGGAACCAGCTGATCCAGCAGGTCAGAGGGACATTCACCCATCCCAAAGTACACCTGGGATGACACCACGGGCAGTGCCAGGGTGGAACAATGAGACACACATAGGGATGAAGAGGGAGAGGATGAGGATGAAGCAGGAGGGGGATGAAACAGGCAGGGGATGAAGACGTAGAGGACGATGGAGACACAGGGAATGAAGAGACGGGGAGTGAAGCGGGTAGGGAATGAAGAGGTGTGCTCTGGATCCCAGGAGTGCTTTGGATCCCAGGTGTGCTCTGGATCCCAGGTGTGCTCTGGATCCCAGGGGTGCTTTGGATCCCAGGTGTGCTTTGGATTCCACGTGCACTTTGGATCCCATCCCACAGCCTGGGGATCCCCGTGCCCTGCTCTGATCCTGCCAGAGGAGCCCTGTGATCCCTTGGCATCACCCATGGATGGAAATTAAATCCATGCAGGGCTGAAGTGTGAAGGGTTTGGATGCCCTCGTGGGTAGGGCTGGAAAGCAACCAGCTGCTACAGGGATTTAAATATCCCAGGAGACATCTTGGGAAGTCCAGCAGGGACCATCCCAGGAGCTTTCTGTGCTCCCTCTGGCCCTGCTGGGCTGCGCTTGGAGGTTTTATGGGAAGGATCCTCCAGTGTGAGATGCCCCAGCCCTCCCTCCACCACACCCCATCCCTGCCTGGATCCCTGCATCCCTCCAGCTGTCCTGCAGATCCTGCTGGAGGAGCCCAGCCAGCACCCTGGGAACTGCTTGGTGCTGCTTTCCTTTTCATTTTCAAAGTGCTGACAGCTCCCCTTTGTCCTTCGATGGGTTTTTTGCTCTGAGCTTTTCTCTCCCTTCTCATGAAATGGAATCATTTTGTGCCCAGCCGGGAACTCAGAGCTGCTCTGAGGTGACAAACACAGCAGCAGCAGCAGCAAATATTGTCACTGCAGCTCTTGGCTGCAGCCTGACCCCGCTGCCCACACACATCCCCACTCGTGTCACCACTGCTGGAGCGCTTGCAGGGGACACAGCCTGCTCGTGCTCACCTGCCAACCTGCTCCCGTCACCAAAGGTGGAATTTGATGAAATCTGGGGCAGTTCCTCATTGTCCCCAAGGTCCCCGTGTCTCCCTGCAGCACTACAGGTGCTGTTTTCCCTCAGGCTGTGCCTCAGCCCTGCCCAGCCCCGTGCTGTGCACCCCTGCCCTTGGCATTTCTCACACATCCACTCCTGTCCCTGCTCAAGCTGTCAGATGTGGCTCCAGGCACTTCCCTGATTCATCCAGGGCCAGGCTCCTGCCCGGATCGATGGGGTGGCCATGGAGCCATGCCCACATTCCCAGGCTCTGCCCTCTCCCCAAGCAGGGCACTGCCTGCCCGTGACGTTGGTGACACTGTGGCCTGGCTGCCTTTGAATTAATTCCATTCATTTCACAGTGCCAGGCTTTCACTGAACCCTTTTCCTTATTTTTCACATGATTGCCAATCTCTGCTCTTGCACTGCTGAGTCCAACCATTTCTCCAGCTGTCCAGAAGGACCATTAATCAAATGAGAGGGACGTGAGGGACACTGGTGTGCACAGCCCGTGGGTGTCACCGTGTCCCTGCATGGCCAGGCTCCAGCCGTGCTCCTCCTGACCCTGTGTGCCACCCTGCGTGCCACCCTGTGTGCCACCCTGCTGCCCAGGGTCTGCTGGAGCTCCTCACCTGGGCCTCCTGTGAGCTCCAGCCCCTGCAGTCATGCTCTGTCCCAGCCAGCACGCAGGGATCGGGGCCAGCCCTGGATAAATCAGTCCAGGGAAACTCCTGCAGCAGCAGCAGCAGCAGCAGGGCTTGGCTGCTTGGACCAAAATCAACCTGCTTCATCCCTGCCTGCTTCATTCCCTGCCTGCTTCATCCCTGCCTGCTTCATTCCCTGCCTGCTTCATCCCTG
>JAYDZK010000039.1:1175337-1221790 GCA_034509185.1 Euphonia xanthogaster | reverse complement strand
ATTTTGGGGCCATTTTGGTTCATCTTGGGTGCAGCCCTGGCTGGGCTCTTGTGCTGCCCAAGGTGCATCCATGGAGGCCTCCTGATAAATCCCTGCTTTACTCTGTAGCTCTGTCTGGTCTCTGTTCTAGGCCAGCCTGCACAAGGCAGCACTGGAGCATCCCTGACGATTCCCCTCGTCCCTCCTTGGTGCATTTCCCTCCTCTGCAAACGCAGGAAGATGGAACCGTGGCACAGTGGGCAGGAGATGTCACCTCTGGCTCTGTCCTCAGCCCTAAACCACAAACCCGTGGGGTGTGCACAGCGGGGCTCCGGCAGGGCTGAGCTGTGCAGGGCGGGGCTGTCACACACGGAGCCTGCCTGGGAGGGCACCCCCAGCCCCCAGAGCTGGGCACCTCCCATCCCTCCCCCTTCCAAGCTGTCCCCCCTAGCCGTGGGTATCATCTGGGCTCTGTGTGGGTGCTGCTGCTGGGTCACAGCCCCCGGGCTCCGGCAGCAGCCGGGCTGGAGCATTTGGTGAGCGCAGACAACACAGGGAGCATTCAGAGCTGCCAGGCTTTGTGCCTGAGCCCCCGGGGCTGCAGGAAGGGGGTGCGGGTGTCCCCCCAGCTGCCAGCTGGGCTGGGCAGAGCTGGACGGGGCTGAAAGGAAGCCGGAGCCTGCTCTCAATGCACCGCTTGTCCTCCTGCCCTGCAAACCCCGCTCTGAGCCGGCAGCCCTGCTCCCCCCGAGCCTTGCTCTCCCACGCTCCCAGTCCCTCTCCTGAGCCCGACATTTCAGCGACAGCTTCTTGCTCCTCCGGGCAGAGCCATCCTCCTCCCACAGCCCGTCTCTCCCCCCGGCTAACCCCCTTCCAACCACAGCGTGAACCCGGCAGACTGCTCCTTCCCTCCTTCCCTCCTCCCTTCCCTCCGCTCCCTGCAGCTCCCTCACGCCCCCACCGACGCTCTCATCTTTCTCAAACAGTGAATTTTCTCGCATCCTCCCACCTTTTTATTCCATAAATGTAACCCATTGCTTTTTTTAACCCGGACAAACCGTGAGGATCTGCGACATCCTGTGCAGGGGAGGGCTGGGAAGTGACAGCTTCGCATTTAAAGCTGCCCCTCCCAGCTTCATTCAGCTCTTCCTTACAACGGGGACACAAACACCTCCGGTTTATCATTTCATATGCCTCCTCCGTGCCCCTTTCCCGAATTAAGCAGCTCCAGGGCTATCCCACTCCCTTTGCTGCCTCTCTCTGCACCTGATCTGGCTCATGAGGTCCCTCCTCAGGCAGCAGAGCCAGAGCTGCAGGCAGCACAACTAAATTAAAGGGGGGGAAAAAAGCCACTGCTGTGGTTGCTTTTCCTTCTTCTCCTTCCTTTCCCGGGGATTTCTTGATCTCAGAGGGGGCTTTGAGGTTTTAACTACTGCAGACATGATATGGACACCCCACGCATCCATGTTTTGCTCCAGCTGGAAATTGTTGGCTTGGAGCATCCCTCTGTTCATGGAGTTCATGGGAAAAGCAGCCAGGGCAGGAAAACCCTTCTGAGATCATAAAATCACAGAATGTTGAAAGGGACCTTAACAACCTTTGTTTGTATGAAAAGTCACACAGAGTCACAGAATAGTTTGGGCTGGGAGGGGCCTTAAAGCCCATCCCATCCCATCCCACCCCTGCCATGGCAGGGACACCTTCCACCATGCCAGGCTGCTCCCAGCCCCGGTGTCCAGCCTGGCCTTGGGCACTGCAGGGATTCAGGGGCAGCCACAGCTGCTCTGGGCACCCTGTGCCAGGGCCTGCCCACCCTGCCAGGGAACAACTCCTGCCCATCCAGCCCTGCCCTCTGGCAGTGGGAGCCATTCCCTGTGTCCTGTCTCTCCATCCTTTGTCCCCAGTCCCTGTCCAGCTCTCCTGGAGCCCCTTTAGGCACTGTCAGGGTCTCTAAAATCTCCCTGGACCCTTCCCTTCCCCAGCACTCCCAGCCCCCACAGCATTGTTGTGGCCCTCTGAGCCACCAAACATGCAGGTGAGGTCCCTGTGCATCCCTTCACAGTCAGTCTTCTGTTTGTTCCCTACTGGAACATGGTCAGAAATATTCCTACTACTGCCAGCCTGCCTGCTGTAATTTGTTTCCTGCCTTTTAGCCAGCTCAATACCTGGCTGAAGCCTGAGGAACCTCCCCTCTCCTCCCACAGGAACTCAGCTTCAAGAGACCCCTTTGGAAATTCAGGTGGGCTTTGTCAGCCTGCCATCAGCAGCAGGACAGGAGAACCCCAGAGTTAATGAGCATTAATAGCATTTTAGGCAATGAGTATTTATGCCTTGGCCAAGGGATTGCTGGGCTGGAACCCCTGCCC
Organism: Euphonia xanthogaster; assembly: GCA_034509185.1. NCBI lineage: Eukaryota > Metazoa > Chordata > Aves > Passeriformes > Fringillidae > Euphonia > Euphonia xanthogaster. The sequence continues at coordinate 1,219,445 of JAYDZK010000039.1, read as the reverse complement.
AAAGATGCTGGTTTTTATCCCCAGCAGATCTGCTCTGAGGCTGCAGTGGCTTTGGACAGGACTGACAAAACATTTCAGGAAGACTCAGAAATTTCTGCCTCTACCTACAGCACACAGATTTTTGTGCCAGCCTGGTTTTGTCACTGGCAAAGCTGCAGCCTGCCCTGCTCCCCTGGCTCCATTTGGGGTTAGAGAGGAACATCAGCACCCACAGAGCAGGGAAGGGGCTGGGCACTGGGATGAGGGGTAACGTGTCTGATCTCTGCCCCAGTGCTTGGTCTGAGAAATCAGAGTCCCCCCACACCCAGCCTGGCTCAGCCCCTGCTCCCCCTGGGCTGGCAGTGATGGATTTGGGATCGATTTTCTGCCTTCACTTCCCCGTGTGCTGGGAGCAGATGGCAGAGCTGTGACATCGAGGTGACAGAGAAGGACACTGGCTGAGTCACTGAAACCACAGAGCAGCTCTGAGCTGTGCAGGTGCAGCTCTGGGGGCAGGACAAGCACTGAGCCAGCCCAGCCCCCTGAGCCCTTGGGTGAGGGCCCTGCTGTGGGGAATTCAGGACTCCTGGACCACTGACCAATATGATTGATCAGAAGCTGTTTATTGTTTATATTATGCACTTATTTATACATTCTAACTCTCTGCACATGCTGATCACACATTTTTAACAATGCTTTTGTCTTGTCCCCCTGTTCTGCATGCACCTCAGAATATGGGATTGTTCACTGTTGGGAAGGATGAAAGTTGGACAAGAAAGTCTCACAGCTATGTGTGCTTGGCAGAAAGCTCTCTGGATGTAGAACCTGAGAGCTGAATAGAGGTGGAAGCAAATTTTGATATAGAAGAACAATAGATGTGTAAATTGACAATTGCTGAGCCAGTCTTACTGGACAACTAAGAAAGCAAAGGTTGAGTTGGAAGGAGGTTTTATAACAGAGCAAAGGATATGTTGACCACAAACAAAAAGATGTTTTTACCAAGCAGAAATAGATTTTAGGAAAAGCAGTAAGAAACCACAGGCAAACAGAAATGCCATGTGCCAAGTGAAAAAAAAGCCTAAGAATTTTCCACTGCAAGACAACTGAAAAACAACTTTAATCTTAAACTGTAACATACTAACATGTAACATACTAATCATGTGATTGGATAGTAATGACCATAATGTGGTAATGATGGTAGTTGTGATGGGCTGTAGGTAACAGTAAAGGTGTTGATTGGTTGTTATGTATTAAGATGCTTAGCAAAAACAAAAATAATCCTTTGTAACCAGAACTAAAGGGGCTTCAGGCTTGCCTACAGCTGGAGCTGACAGCTGTAGGCCTGGCTGTCACTCACGACCTGAGACTGCAGTAACATCTTCTGTACAATAAACAGCATTTGTACACAATAAACACATTTTTGAGAGCTGTCTGCAGTCCCACATCTCTCGTTTCAGGCTCTTACTGGTCACAGTCCAGGTGCTTCACTGCTCTCCATTATCCAGTTCTTGTGGTCTTGGAATTCAGTTTCTCAGCTTTTTCTGATTTTAGCCCAGTTTATGTCTTGGTAACCTTGATGGATTCCAGAGGGCCCTGAGAAGACTCTGATAAGAGCAGCTCCAAGCGGGATGGCTGGTGCTCACTGCAGCCTGAGCTGGTCGGGTGCATTGCCACACCCTCCCTCAAAGGTGCTGCAGCTTCTCCCTCTCCCTGACCTCACTCCCCCACAGCAGCTCCTTCAAGCAGCAGCCCCACAGCTTTTCCCCTTCCTCCCCAGTCTGTGGATGGAGCTGCAGGCGGCTGAATGGGCTCAGCTGCCTGGGCAGGGTGGGATGGGGATCAGAGCTGCCACGGCTCCCATGCTGAGCTCCTCCTGCCTTCCTCAGCACCCTGACAGGGCATGGAGAAATGCCCTGACAGCTGAAGGGAGAGCTGCACAGAGCATCAGACAGGGGGTTCGTGGGGAGGAGGGCTCAGGGAAGCACCAGCTCCAGCAGGATCCCACCCAGAGCGATGCCAGACCCAGCACAGACCCGGCAGCTCTGCCCCACACAGCTCTCCCTCAGTCCCCACGGTGGGATGGGGGCAGGACTGGAAGGGTGAGGGTTGAGATAAAGGTGGTTTAATAGATAAGGCAGGAGCTGAGCCTGCAAACAAAGCGAAATAAGGAATTCATTCATCACTTCCCCTTGGCAGGTGTTCGGCCACTGAGCAGCTGCTGGTGTTTAGCAGCTCACCAGGGTTCAGCCACGACAGGACCACACAGATGCCACCCTGCCCTGAAACCACCTTCTGAAAAGAGCAGAAAAAGGGAAAACCCAAGGGTCAGGAGAAGAAAATCCCACGGGGACAGGCAGAGTCCAGGCTCACGGGTCTGGGACTCCCTGCCCTGGCTCCTACCCCCATGAGTGGAGCCCTCGTGTCCCCTGCACCCTGCAGACAGTGGGGCAGGGCCCCTTGTTGTTGCAGCTGTGGAAGGGGAAATCCTCCCCTCCAAGGGAAGCTGGGTCTGGAATGGCTGTGGCAGTGATCAGTGTCCCCTCAGGGTTTTGATTGCAGTGGGAGAGATTCCTGTGGTCTGAGCACACAGTGATCCTCTGGGAAAGAGCTGCAGGGGTGAAAGAGCTCACAGGGACACAGGGAACACTGTGGGACACAGGGAACACTGTCACCACCAGCTGAGGTGGCATTTGGGCACACACATGGTGCTGTGCCTACAGCTGAAGCCATCAGGGAGGGGGTACAGGGACACCCCGAGTGTCACAGCCCCAGGACATGGCAGGGGCCAAGCTGCTGGTGGCTGCTGGCTCAGCAAGGCTGGGCTGAGCACAGACTAACCCTGGGCCCCACTGAGGCCAAAAGGCAGAAGAGTCCATTACAATCCCAGAATTGTTTAGGTTGGAAAAGCCTCTGAAGTCATCGAGTGCAACCACTGTGGTCACCACTGAGCCGTGTCCCAGTGCCACATCCATGTGGCCTTTGGAGACTTCCAGGGATGGTGACTCCACCACTGCCCTGGGCAGTCTGTTCCAGGGCTTGACAACCCTTTCAGTGAAGAATTTTCCCCAAAATCCACCCTGAGCCTGGCTGGCCCAGCCTGAGGCCGTTCCCTCTCCTCCTGTCCCTGTTCCCTGGGAGCAGAGCCCGATCCCCCTGGCTGTCCCCTCCTGGCAGGAGCTGTGCAGAGCCACAAGGGCCCCCCTGAGCCTCCTTTGCTCCAGGCTGAGCCCCTTCCCAGCTCCCTCAGCCTCTCCTGGGGCTCCAGCCCCTTCCCAGCTCCGTTCCCTTCCCTGGACACGCTCCAGCCCCTCAGTGTCCTTCTGGTCATGAGGGCCCAGAACTGGGCACAGCCCTTGAGGTGTGGCCTCAGCAGTGCCAGCACAGGGGACAGTCCCTGTCCTGGTCCTGCTGCCACCCCAGTGCTGGTACAAGCCAGACCAGGGTGTCTCCCACCTTGCTATGCCCCACTCTGTTGGTGACCTGCCTTTTGCTTTCATCCCTGCAGCAACCCCAAAGTGCAGATCGAAGCCATCGAGGGGGGTGCCTTGCAGAAGCTCCTGGTTATCCTGGCCACAGAACAGCCCCTGGCTGTCAGGAAGAAGGTGAGGAGTGAGGCTGCACCTCTGGGCAAAGCTGGGTTTGTGCTGAACTCCGTGTAAACACCCTCAGGACATCAAGGACATCTGGACAGTGTGGGACCCCACGCTGGGTGGGCTTCACTCCCAGGGGTGCAGAAGGGGGGCTCTGGGTACCAAACCACCCCAGCAGCACCAGTGGAGCCTGCACTCCCCTGGCTCTGGGGGTGTCCCCCCAGTGCCAGCAGTGGCACTCACAGTGGCTCTGCCAGCCCGTGGGGACAGCACAGTGCCACAGCTCCTGGGGGGCACAGGCGAGGGTCCCCACGGCAGCACAGCCATCACAGGCTGACAAACACAGGAGCTGACATTTGGAGGAGCTAATTGCTGCAGCCAGCCCTGTGTCCTGCCTTTGGCAGAGGCTTTGGAGCAAGGAGCAGCACCAAGAGCCCCAAGCCAAATGTGCAGCGCTGTCCATCGGGCTGGGGGCTTCCTCACCCACTCCCTCCCTCCCTGCTGTATTCCCTGGAGCATGAGATCCCATTACCCTCACTTTAGTGTGTGATGCTACCTCTGTAACACCACCTGGCTGCTCCCAAACCCCAGCCCTGTTTTCCACAGGGACCTCCTGCATGAGGGGTCCAGCAGGGTGGGGAGACCACTGGGTCTTCCATTCACCTGTAATGAGCTCTCTAAAATATGTTCCCCTTTAACCCCGGTAAGAGTTCTCCAGCAAGTGAAAGGCGCAGGAGAAAGCTGTGGAGCCCCGTTGCATTTGGCCATGGATGTGAGGAGATCCCACGGGATGCTCCACGCTCAGAAACTCCTCCCAGGAGTGCCCGTGGCTCAACCCAGAGCTCCTTTTGGGCTGGGGAGGGATGGCTGGGCATGCAGGGGCTCTTAGAGCACTGCTTTGAACCAGAGTAGTTCTTTCCAGTGAACCTGAGTGCATGGTGCTGGCAGCCCCTGCAGAAATGAGAGGGGTGGGCTCAGCATTGTCCAGGTTCACACACAGCTGGACGGGACGCTCCAAGGGTTGAACCCTCTTTTCCAGGAGGACTGAGGTTTTAATTTCCAGTTCCCGTGCTGTGTGCAGTGTCCTGTGTCTCCAGAGTGGATCCCAAGGCCAGGCTGGTGGCCCAGCCCGCTCCTGCACAGGGCGGCAGCCCCGGGCTCTGGCTCCGATGGTTTTTCCGCCCCGGTGCTCGCAGCCCTGCACGGCAGCGAGGCCAAAAGTGCATTCCTTTCCTCCGCCGTCCTCTGGCCTACGATTCAAAAGGGAGACAGCAGCATCTCACATTCACCAGCAGCAATGCGGAAAATGGAGAATAGAAACAAACGGGAGCGGGGAAGAGGCGGCTGTCAGCTCGGATCTGTCCGTGCCGAGCCGGGCAGGCCCGGGCGGGCCACGCGTCCCCTGCCCCGGGCGGGCCGGCCCTGCGCCCCGCGCTGTCACAGCCAGCCAGGGTGACGGGCAGCGCTGGGCTGGCCCCTCATTCCTCCCCGGCTCCGAGCCAAGGCCCTGCGGCACCGCGGGGTGCTGGGCTCTGGCTGGTGGCGTGTGGGGCTGCACCCTGGCAGGGCCTGGGCCGGCGCTGCGGAATGCCATGGCCTTGTGCTCTGACTGTGGGGCCGTGGGGACATCACCCCTGGCATCCAAATCACCTCGTAGGGATCAGGCTCTGCTGGGTGGTGCTGGACACTCCTCACCCCATTGTGGGGGTGAACATGGAGAAGTGATGGGGTTGGGACCGTCAGGGGCTGGTCACAGGCCCCTCAGTGACAGCCCAGACTGGGGTTTGGATAAGTACCCACGATTTGGCAGCCTCACAGTGCTGGGGAGGATTGGGATTGCAAACAGGACTGCTGGAGATGTCCCTCAGCAAGGAGAGGTTGGGATGCATTTTCTTTGGAGCTCTGCACAGATGGGCCGGAGCGTGTTTCTGCCGTCCCCATGGGGTGCCATCAAGAGGAGTCATGCCGCATGGGCTGGCCACAGCCACCTTGCTGATTGCCCTCTCTTTCTCCACCAGGCTCTCTTTGCTTTGTCCTCCATGCTGAGGCACTTCCCCTACGCCCAGCAGCAGTTCCTCAAGCTGGGTGGCCTCCAGGTGCTCAGGAGCCTCTTCCGGCAGAAGGGGATGGAGCCCCTCCATGTCCGTGTGGTGACACTGCTCTACGACCTCATCATGGAGAAGGTGAGAGCTGGAGAGGCACCTGGCCAGGCACTCCCCACCTTCGCCCCCAAACCCAGCCAGGCCTGAAAATCCTCACAGGACTCGTCCAAGCCAGCATCAGTGGGGATGAGTCCCCCCTTGGCCCCTCCTTGGCCAACACCACACCAGTGCCTGGGGAAACCTAGAGGAGCTGAAACCTTTGTTTCCCTTCAAGTCACTGCCACTATTTCCTCCTGAGGGTGTTTAAACAGCAGGACATGGAGGATACAAGTAGGGAATGCTGGCCCTGGGCTGTGGTGTCCAGCCAAGGCCAGGGGACAGGCCAGCTCTGCTGTGTCCCTGCCTGCCAGAGAGCCCTTTGCCTGCTGCACATCCCTCGCTGGAGCCCAGCCCGCCACGTTCCATGTTTTATTTTCAAATACCCTGGATTACTGCTGTAAGTGTCAGTTTAAAGCCTGTCTTTCCTTGCCATGGCTTGTTGTTCAGTCTGTGCGTTTCCCTGACTCCAGAGAATGGGAATTAAATCCACTCTGGCTCAGTTTATGGCCAATTTGCCCTGCGGATTATGGCTGCTCTAATACCTGGGTTGCAGCACGGCAGAGCAGCACCTCTCTGTTAAATCAGTTATTTTCCAGGAGACTTTGTAAAGGTGCAAATTATTTTAGCAGGTCTGAAATCTTATCAGGTGCTGACTCTAACATGATCCTGTCAGCTCCATGGGAAAGAAGCAGACAAGGCCATTTTGACTCAAACCACTCCCATTTGATCCTGCTGCCTGTTTCCCAACTCTCCCCTCCGGCAGCCCCATCTGTTCCTACCTCCGTGGGTCTGGGGCAAGCACAGCCTGTCAGATTCTCAGGTTTATGTTAAAACAACGATTTTTAGCTGCTCTTTGGATTGGGAATGCTGTGCCCTGGGTGCTGGGGGGCTGCTCCGAGCTGGGGTGGCAGGTTTGGGATGGGCTGGGTGACTGTCACATGGATTGGTTTGGAATCATAAAGCACCCTGGCAGCTCTCAGTGCAAAACAGGAGTCACTGGGGCTCTGAATGCCTCCTCCTGCCACATTCCTTCCTTTTCACCCAAATCCTGCCTGCCACATTCCTTCCTTTTCACCCAAATCCTGCCTGCACTTCAGCGGGCAGCTCTCCAGAGGACCAGGAGAGGGGAGGTCGCCTTGGTGGTGTCCTTCCAAGTCCCTGTCTGGAAATCTCATGCTATCAACAGCCTCTCCACCAAAGGGCTCACAGGGTGGTGTGGGGGAGCTGCCCTTCCTCCCCCTGGCTCCCTTCCCCTCTGGGCTGGTCTCTCTCACTGGAAGGGATCCAGCCCCCTGCAGAATTTCAGTACTGGGGTTTTCTGGACCAGGGGAAGGTCTGGCTATGGCTGGAGGAGACTGAGATCCCCATCTCTGGAAAGAGCAGCATGGAGCCAAGTGATGATGTTCATTAGGTGCTGCAGGCACCTGTCAGCAGGAAAAAGCATCAGATCAAAGACTTTACAAGTCTTGCTGAGCATCCTGCCCCTGAGTCCCCTCCCGGGCTGTGTGACTCAGAAACCCCCAGTCCCTGGGAGTTTTCCAGGGTGGAAAAACAGTCCCTGTGGCCAGGAAGCCAGGACACAACCTCGGTCTGGTCTTCTGTGGCAAGTCCCCATGCACAGCAGGTGGTACAGGACATGCATCCTCTTCTGCTGTGTCACCTCCTGGGAGCAGTTCCTCTCTGACAGGGACATTAATCTGTGTTCCACCACTTCCCACAGATGCTGCTTGAGGACTCCCAGCACGGAGAGCAGATGGAGGAGAAAATCCAGCAGTACCAGCAGGTCAGGCTGGTGCCGGCGGTGGTGGAGCAGGGCTGGTGTGCCCTGGTGCCCAATCTGCTGGCCATGCCTGAGCACGACACCCGTGAGAAGGTCCTCAAGCTGGTGGGGGTCCTGGTGGCCTTCTGCAGGGAGCACTACCGGGGGGACCCCGCCCTGGGCACCACCCTCAGCCTCCTGCGCAGCGAGTACGAGGAGCTGGCAGCCGAGGAGCAGAGGGAAGGGGACAAGGATGGCTACTTCAGGGAGCTCCTGGCCTCTATTAACACCATCATCCAGGAACTGAGGTGAAACTGGGGGTTCTGTCCAATTCCAGGGAATTCAGGGTGACAGCAACTTTGGATGGCACTGGTGCAGGTGCATTTTGGAATAAACTGCTGGACTAAACGAGATCCCAGCACTGTGTGCCAACAACTTTGTTATTCAAATTCATTGGGGTATGGGGAATGTCTTGTTTTCATGGCATACTGCTGGAAGAATGGAGGTGCACAGTGGAGGGAACAAGCTGGGGGCTCAGCTGGGGAATTTGGGATTTGCAGAAAGGGAACAAGCGGTGTTCCCGTGGGAGCCATGCTTGTGTCACTCCCAGGTGGGGTGTTTGGATCCCTGCACTTCCTCCAGGCCTGGCAGAGCCCAGCTGGTCCCTTCCATCCTCCAGCCCTTGCAGGCTCTGCTACCACCAGGGATGGGCACAAATGCCACCAAATCCATCCCCACCTGTGACCCTGCAATCACCAGGCTTTGTGCTCAAATATTTGAGGCTCCCTTGTACAGTGTGTCACTTGTCACTGTTAAGTAGCAGGGATAATTATAACTAATTTTTGATCCTGCTCTTTTTGGGGTTTCAGGCTGTTTTGCTGGCATTAATTTTTTTTTTCTATTTTTATCTGAAATGCATTTCCCAGACAGCTTTGCCAAGGCTTTGCTTTGTAGGTTTAAAAAAAAAATAAAATCTGATGGTAACAGCCAGGATAACCATGGGAAGGGGCTTTTCTGCTGGAAACCCAAGCCTCTGGAGCGATGCTAGGTGAATCAGGGATCCAGCAGAACTGAAGGGGATCAGCACAGGGATTTCTCAGCCCCTGCCTAGCTTTGTCAGTGTGTCACAGCTGGATTTAAGGTGGGGATTGTCTAACACCTTCTTAGGGAATGAGCCAGGGAGAAAACCACCAGCAGCCCTCCTTGTCCAACCCCAAAGCCCAAACCCCCACTTCTCTCTTCCTAAAGTCTTAAGCCTGACAAGTCTTTGAGCAGGGGCTCACTGGGGATGCCTGTGCTGGCCCTGGGGATGGAAAGGTGCCCATGGGCCTCCAGGGCAGCTCAGGAGGGAGCAGGTGAATGCTCCTGGTCAGTGCCACTCGCCGCCAGCCCTGGGATGGCCCCTGTGGCCCGGGATGGCAGCAGGAAGTGCCCAGGAAGATCCTGGTGACCCCTCCCGGGCTGTTTCCCGCACACTGGCAGAGTGATGCAGCCAAGGACGTGCAGCACCTCAAAGGAGGCCAAAAAATGATAACAAATAACAATTTCCTGGCAGTGCTGCTTCTGAGGCACTGGGCCAGGGCACTCCTGGGGCAGAGGCTGTGTGAGGTCTCGGGCAGTGCTGGCATCAGGGACCTGTGCCCTGTGTCCCCCTGCCCAAAGGACTCCAGGCTCTGCAGGGGGGTCAGGAGCCCAAAGAGGGGTGGCCAGAAGGAACCCCTGGGCTGTAGCCACGCTCTCTCTGCAGCTTCTGCAGGTCTCAGGGGTCATGTGCAAGCACTGGCAGTGCAGCCGGGCGGTGGCACAGGGAGGTGGTGACAGCCATGGAACCTTGGAGGGCACCAAGAGATGCACCATGGGCAGCCGTGGCCAAGACTCAGCCTTGGGGGCTACAGCCCATTCCTCCTTGTGCATGGCCAGGTGTCCTCAGAGGGTGACACAGAAGTGCAGGCGAGCCCTGGGCTGCTTTCCCTGGCCATAAATGTCAGCCCAGGCCAGTGTCCCCACTAATGACACCTTTGTGTCCCAAATGGCGCTGCTGGTCCACAGCCCAGGGTAATGAAAGGGCTGCTGCAGCTGCCTGGTCCTCCCCCGGCAGAGCCAGGCCAGTCGTGCCCCGGCCCCTGTGCAGAGCCAGCCCCACTGTGCTGGGAATCCCCCAAATTCCTGCAGGCACGGAGCAAGGCAGAGCTGGAGGGGCCCCAGGGGTGTGGAGTCCTGGGGCAGATGGAAGCCTTGGGTAGGGCTCACCGGACCCCCTCCCAGTGCGGGTCTGGGAGGTGGGATGGGCACTTCCGTACTTAATTTTGGAGCTAACAGGGCCCCCCCGTTGCTCCAGCTTCAAGAGGGCGTCCAGCGTTAAGTGCTGCGGTCACACAGGTGGCCAGGCCAGGACCAGCTCCCACTCCTTCCCCCTGCACCCACAAGAGCATCAGGAGGGCCGTGCTGGCTCAGCCTGAGCTGCCTGAACCCTGGCACCCTTCAGGCAGGGAGTGCCTCAGAGCAGAGCCCACGGGCTGTGTTTCCCTGGGACACTCCCCAGCCCTCACCATCCACAGCACAGGCAGGCCTGAGCCCTCAGCACTGGAGCAGCTGATCTGCCCTAATGGATTTTTCCTTTTCTCACCCCTTTGTTGGGGTTTTGAATGCACTCGCCCCTCCCCACCCTCTCTGCTCTCTCTTCAATTTTGTGTTTGAGGTTTGGCTGCCGTGACCTGGTTTGGACCCGGCACCCGTGTAAGCAAACGCAGCTCGGGGTGCCTCGCTCCCCTCTCCTGTCCCGTTCTGACACATCCAAGAGGCGCTGGGAGCAGGCAGAGCTCGGAGTGGGAAAGGCGCTCATTAACGGCCATTAAATCGTGGCACGGAAACTTCACACACAATTAAAGCGGCATAAATTCAACGTGGCCCCATTCACCGCGGAATTGAATTAAGAGCACTTGAAATCTGGAATAAGACGTATCTCCTGAGGATTTAATGTGGTTTCACTAATACACTTTAGAAGATAATGTGGGTTCATCTTCCTGAGATCCCTGCACTGCCAGGTCTGCCGGGCTCTGGCACGGACCCAGCAAAGCTGCTGTCCCACTGCACTGCAAAAAAATCCCCAAACCCAAACATCTTCAAATCACTGCAAAAACCCCCCAAAACCTCTCTAGCAAGTAGTCTGGCGTGTTCCGGGCGGTGCCTGGGGAGCAGCCATGGGGAGCTGGCGGGTAGGGGAATCCCCCAGCCCTTCCCTGCCCGAAGCCACGGCGGGTCCCCCCATCTCCACGGAGGGCAGGGAGCTGGGAAGGTGGGGTTTGGCTGCTCGCTCACCGCCGGGGGGAAGCGGCGGCAGCACCCCTGGAGCTCTCTCCGCCCGTTCGCTCCCTCCCGAGCCGAGCATCGTCCTCCGGCAGCGAGAGCGACAGCACGAGCCCTTCCCCGGTGCTAAATTACATGGAGCAGTAATTACTGTAATTCTCTCCAATTGGCTTCCTAATAAAGTCACAGCTTCGCTGGCGGCCGGACCCCCTCGCCGAGCCGCTGCTCCAGCGCCGCTTTCACACGCAGGGCTGGAATTCCCTGACCCGGGATCGGCACTTCTGGGTTTTGAACTCCTGAACCACCTGGGTCTTGGGCTGGTGCTGAACAACCCGGAGGGGCCGGAGGCACCAGGACCAGGGCTGGAGCGGGGGCTGGGGTCGCCCGGGGATGAGGAACTGCCCTGCCCCGGCTCGGGGTTCCCCTGCCCCGCTCCGGCCCCAGGATCCGCCGCTCCTCAGCCCCGGTGTCACCACCATGTCCCCAGCTGCTGAGATTGGCATTTCATGACACAAAATCCCCCCTCTTCCTAGGGGACAGGCGTTTTCTCCCCTCCAGCCGCTGCTGCTGCACTTCTGAACAGAGCAATTAAATGTTACACCAATACTGATCCACCTCGATGCCCTTCTCTGCTCCAAACCCAAACGCAATTCCCAGAGGAACAATTCTTGGGTACAAAGGAGATGTGAGTTGAGGTTTTCTGGCCTCCTGTCTCCATGGCGTTCCTGCTGCTCCTGCACCCCCTGGGGCTGTAGCTCTCACCAGGGGAACCACTTTTAATTTCTTGATACTCAATGTTTGTAGCATAAATTAAAATAAGATGTATTTAAAAGATAAATAAGTGTAAATTTGTCTGCACATCTTAATAAGGGTTATTTTTTAAAGCTCATTAATAGATTGTACTGGGGAGAGGCATTGGATGTACTCCCTAAACAGCTCAGGGAATGTCACCTTTAAGACAATACCAGGAGAAAAAAACCCCATATTGTATAATTTCAGTCAATAATTTTCCCTAAAAGACCTACAGCCTGTTAACCCCCAAAGGGCCATGGAGCAGAGCTCCCCCTCCGAGCCTGTTTACATGTTAAGGGTGTATGAAAATATCCTATCATTCCACTGTTCAATAGCTGTACTCAAGAGGCTAAAATGCTTGAAAACATAATACATTTGGCAAAAATATCTCAAAAACTATTTAGCTTAATTACCATCAGCATTACAGTAACATGACAGCAATAACCTTAATACAGTAAATTATGAGCTGATTGAGATAAATATAACATTTCAGTGCCAAGGTTCAGCTCTAAAATGGAGCTGCATTTTAGACACTGACTCCAGCCCAGGCTTTTCCAGCTCCACAGGAACAGGCACTGCGGTGCTGCCCCGTGCAGGCACCGCTTCCCTGCACTCGACTCGACTGGGATGTGTGAAACACACTGAAATTCATAAAATTTAAATAAGACAGAGAAATTATACCTTGTAGCTATAGTTATCACAAATAATGTACAGTCTAAATTGCAGCCTGAGCAAACACGATTTCCTGGGTGCCTCTGGAAGCCCAAGGCGGGATGCAGAGCAATTATGAGGAATGAGCACAAAGCTGATTTGCATCTGAATTGCGATGGGGGGGGGGGCGGCGATGGGCGGGCTGGGCCCGCTCCATTCACAGCACCACAATGCACCAGCTGGGAAAAGCAACTTTATTAGTGTCCCGCAGCAAAATACATTAGTAATTTGTAACCAGGCATTACAATTCCCGTCAGTGTCACGGGGAGCGATTGGCCGCCCACACCGGGGGAGGTTTCCGCAGGGATCGGCCCCGGGGGCTCCCCCGGCAGCGGAGCCCCTCCGGAGGGAGCGGTGCCAGGAGCACAAGGGAACCCCAGAGGGCTCCGGGGCAGCCCAGGCAATGCAGCATCACTGCCCCAGGGCACCACCGAGCCCAGCTCCAGACACGATCCTCGGCAAAGCCCGGCCCAGGCACGGGTGTAGCGTTTTTCCAGCTGTTTTCCAGTTGTGCTTACACAGCCGGTGCCTGCTGCAATTTCAAACTCCTCTGAGCTTGCTCCCTCTCCACCCTCACAGAAGAGATACACTGTCACATACAATACTTTCATTAATTTTTTTTTGAGTAAAAAAATCTGATTTTTTTTTCTCTTGATTACCATGATAAACTGAGTCTCTGAGTATCATGATCCAGTATTAGTGTTAACCGTTAGTGTTACTGTAAAATCCTCTTTGGTTATAGAATATTTCATTTAAAGCAAGATTATAAAAAACAGTTTCCAGCTAGAAATCCACCCCTGTAATCTAAAAGCCATCTAAATTACCACACTTCTGCAGGCTGAAGATAGACTGATAGGGCTTAGAAATTTAAGTATCTCCCCAGGTAATCTAAACAAAGTTATCAAAATTATATTAAGTAAATACATTTGGAGGAATAGTAAATTTTTGAAAAATCCTTAGGGTATTAAAAGTAGAGTTCTGGAAGTAGCAGTAGTGGGCTAGAGAAAAACACCCCAGAGCCAGAGCTCTCCTCTAGATACTCTCCATGGCCTTGAACTCGCTGAGGGCCTGCACGGGGTTCACGTGCTTCTTCTGGGATGCCCTCTTAATTTTGGTCTGGGTCTCGTCCTGTTTCTCCCTCTTGACCAGGGGTTTCTTCTCTGGAGCCTTCATCTTCCAGGAGACGGCCGGGAGGTTGAGGGAGGCCATGCCCTGGGACTTCTGGTACTTGGTGGATGCCACGTAGGAGGCCTTGACCGTCTGCACCACGGCATTCATCAGGTTCTTGGCTGCCTGGATCAGGGACATGGCACTGTCCACCTGCCAAGGGACACAGAGTTACACACCACAGAACCCCCAAACACAGTGCTCCACTGAGAGCACGACAGGCCTGGGGGTAAAACCACTTGAAAACTGATTTTCATTTTTCCTTTGAAACCTGAGGCTCCCAGTTTGAGGCAGGATTTTTTTTTGGATGCTCAGTGGTTACAAACCTGACTTGTGCCACCAACACAAAAGCAAGGTTTGCCCCCCTGTATGCATTTTCCATATCAATGGCAATTGGAAACATTTGTATTCTGCCCTTTGCTTTTGTGACTAAGATTTAACAGTTGCTTATTCTCTAATGAGATTAATAAAGCTGTAGTAATATCTTAATCACTGATAATAAATATTGAAATTGCCCTAGAATACTAAATTGTATTGGGAAGGAAGGAACACAACTGCATCACCAGACAGGCCTGGAGCCCTTTCCCAGCTGGCTCCTGATTTACAAGAGTATCAAAACAAGGAAAAACATGAATTTGTCAAAGCTGTAGGGCACAGCAGGGACAAAGAGCTGAGACGAGGGCTGGGTGGAAGAGAGAGGGGAGGAGTCCTGTGGTGACCTCAGCTGGGACCCCCTTCTCCAGGGGCCAGTGTCCTGCTCTGGGTGGGATCCCCAGCTTATCAAGGCCAAATGGGCTGGGACAGGGGTTGGATCTAGGGCAGGGTTTGGTTCTGGTGACTTTTCTGGGGCACTGTCCCCTCCCTTCTACCCCACTGTGCCCCAAGTGCCACCATGGCAGCTCAGATCCTCTGGCGAGCCCCTGTGCCCTGCCCTCCTCTTCAAGAGCCTGGAAACCACTGCGCTGGAGGGTTTCCAGGAATCATTCCAGCAGGAGGAATCCTTGAAGGCCAGGAGAGCAGGGAGGTGCTTTTCTGAATGACCTGTCAGACTCTGCAGGTGCCAGCTCTGCCCTCCTGGGCCCTGCTCTGCTCTCACAGCACTCGGGTGCACAGGCAGGGCTTTAACACTGGACAGAACCTTCCTTTCAGAGTGGTGATGCCTCTGGACTGGCTGAGGTCTTCATCTGATTATCCCATGGACCTCAACACTGCTGCTGGCAGCCCTCAGCCCCTGTGGACAGGCTCAAGGAGAAGGGATAAAACCAGGAGATCAGATTACAGATGCCAGGCTGTTCTACCACTGATTTATGGCAGAGGGGATGTAAATCCTGGGGGCACTGAGTAACTGCAGTGAAGCCCTGGAGTTTTGCTGCACAGTAACACATCTCCTGCTTTGACAGCACCATGCCTTCAGCCTCCCAGCTCCCAGGACATGAACAGCAGCACATCCCACCACAAACCCTGGAGCTGCTCTGGGGGCTGGAAACGCAGCAGGGGGGGCAGCACAGCCCCATCACCTCCAGATGGGCTCAGCTTGTGCAGGGATATCTTCTGCTGACTGCTCCTGCTGCTGCTGTCCCAAAGCTCTCCTTCCACAGCTCTCCCTGGTTTTTGGGGGAGATCTATGCTACTAAGTTTAAGCAATTGAGATATCAAACAGGGTTTCACTAGAAAATATCAGTGGCAGAGGATGCCCAGGGAAGCTGTGGCTGCCCCTGGATCCCTGGAAGTGTCCAAGGCCAGGCTGGACATTGGGGCTTGGAGCAGCCTGGGACAGTGGAAGGTGTCCCTGCCATGGCAGGGGGTGGCACTGGATGAGTTTTAAGGTCCCTTCCAACCCAAGCTGTTCCATGACTCTGCGGGATCAAAATGGCAGAATGTGGGAAGCTTTTCCATTTGCTGATCAGGGAGCAGTTCTGGACTATCCAAGGGCCAATTCTGGCCCTTTTTCCAACCTCCTTCTTCAGTCCTGACAAGTCTGGGCAAAAGCACCAGAAGTGACCAAACGTGCCGATGCAGGGCAAGGAAGAGTATGACAGAAGAAATTAAGAATTTAGCTCCACTTCCCTCCCCCCAAATATCTGTCATACAGAATCCTCTTAGGAGGCAGCATTTCATGAACTACAGTGAAAAAAATTATTTGCAAAGTAATGGCTGGAATAAGGAAGCAAGCTGGCCTGGGGCAGCTTCCAGCTGTCAGAAACCAGAGCAGCCACTAAAAATCCCTGCACTCTTCAGGGCACAGCCATCCTGAAATATTAACATCTCTGGAGTGTTGCAGGACCCCAGCATGTTCCAAGGCTGTGAAGAGACGTGGGGCAGGTTTGACTGTGCTGATAAAGTGATTTAACCTCACTAAGAGTGAAAAGCAGTCAGGAAAACTGACTGCTTACACAGAGGTCTACAAACACTGTTGAGTAAGGAAATGTGAAGTCTGTATTTTCACAGCAAGCGTTCCTCCCCAGAACAGCGAGGCAGCAACACAAACTCTGCACCCATTAGAGCTCAGAATGCTCCAGCATCTCCAGTCCCTGTTCCGTAGGGTTTAACACAAAAGCTCCCATGGAATAACCTGTGGGAGCAAAGCTGCCTGTGGCAGGCGTGTGCCATACGTACCCCGGAGACGACGAGCTCCCCGCCCAGGTTCTGCACCTCGGCCTTCACCTTGCTGCAGATGTTGAGCTGGTGGCAGTAGAGCGCGATGCGCTGCAGGTAGGCCAGCAGGTCCTGCTTGCACGCCGAGTCCGGGCACTGCGGGCGACACGGCACGGCTGGGGCAGGAGCCACACGCTCCAGGCACCTCCCCTGGAGCAGGGCAGGGGCCGGGACCGTGCTGCCCTCCCTGCTGAGCCTGGGCTTTGAGACAGCTGAGCAGCGTGAGGCATCCAAACCCAGGAGCCAGGAGCAGCGGCAGCACTGCACAGGCTCCTTCCCTTGCCCTTCAGCAGCCCTCGCAGGGAGGAGGAAGAGGAGGAACAGAAGGAAAAGGAAGAGAAGGAGGACTATTTACCCTCCCCAGAGCAGGTCTGTCAGCTGCTCTGTAAAAGGTCCTCCCTGTACTGCACAGGACACAGCAGCAATGGGCTGACACCCAAGATCCCAAGCTGCAACTAGCAGGTGTTACCAATGCCTTCCTCAATCCTCAATCTTAAGTATTCCAAGCTCGAAAATGATAAACCCAACAGCGACTCAATTATGTGCAGCAAACAGAGATTTTCCTGACTTCTGCTCCCATCTTGTAGCAGTGGGGAAAGCAGGCTGCTCACCAGGCACAAAATGACATTTTTAAGGTGCTTGCTGCAGCACTCATCTGTAAGAGAAATGTAACTTTTTCAGCTTTGCACAAAAGGCTCTGCAGGAGTCCTCTGTGCAGTTTGGGAAGGTGGCACTTTCTGGGACAGAACTGAAGAATGAGCCACGGATGAGCCAGGTTCAGGCTGGATTTCCAGACCAGAGGGGAGCCCAGCTGAGGAGCAGCCACAGTCCAGAGCAGGCTCGGTAGGACATAAAGGCTGTGGGAAGGGTTCTGCTGCTCTCACCAGCCCTGCAGCCCCTTTAGCAGCAGCAGCAATGGGGTCCCAGCAGCAAGTCCCCCATAGGCCACCTCAGCCCCCAGGGGCAGCCCACATGCTCACACACAAACACACACCACCTACAGCTTCACATCCATGTGATTTACATCACACAGCCCATGTTGCTTAAGCTCTGCTGTGAACCCCAGAGAAGTATCACTTGTACCCCCCAGACAGCTCCTGTTCCATGCAGATGGCCACTCATCATCTCATCTTCCCACCCAGCATCCACAGGCCTCCTGGACAAAACCACCACCAGACTCCCACTGATCCTTATCTCCTGCTCTAAGGAAGGCTGCACTGTGCCCAGCATTGTTTCAGCCGGAGCAGTGGAATTCACCTGGCATTATCCAGGGACAGGACCACACCCTGCAGGGATCTCCAGCCTCTAGACAGCTGCACGCCATCCAGAGTGATTTAAGAGCTCTTTTTCACACACCCCTGTTCACAGCAAAATCCCATTTCTCCTAAGACCCTGGTCCTGTGCAATGGACCATCTGACGAAGATTCCTAATGGACATGGCATGACTGGAAGATTAATCTTCAATGTGGCACCACTTCATTACTTAATGCCTCACTCCAGCTGAGGGTTGTTGCATTGGCCATGCAGCCTCTCCTCCCCTTTGAGGGCAAGGTAAAAATCCCCTCCTGGCTGTGAGCAGCAGGCTCTGAGCCCTGATTCTCCCTGCAGACTTTCTCTCCTCAGCTGTGAGATGGAAGCAGAAGCTTCTTTCTCTGTATAAAAGAGGAGCAGATCGTGGTGCACACACAGGGATGTGCAAACACGGTCCCACTCACATGGAGCATCTCCTTCCCAACAGCACTCAGTGTGCCAGAACAGGCATTTCCCTCTGCAGTGAAGGTGAGTGCAGCTAACACATACATTTGTTTTTTTCCAGGGCCAGAACAAGTGGCTTTTGTAAGGCAAAGTGGTCTCTGTGCTGAGCAGGGGTAACACAGGTGCTGCAGTGATGTGCCCACAGAGCTCACTCACACACACAGGGGCGCTGCATCAGGAGATCTGCATGGCTTTATGGGCATCTGACCCCACCAACAGACATAAAACCACCTTCTTAGTCCCAAGGAAAATGATGGAACACCCAAAGGAATTGCAACTCTCAACATGGGCACACAGCTTCCATCAGTGCAGTGAAGCCCTGCCTAACGAAGCAGCAAAGCTTGCAGGTTAATTTTTTAAGCTAATCAATATTAGTCAGCAGTACAAGATGTTGAAGAGCAAGTCCACAAATAGGCCTGGCCAAAGAGCTAATGAAAAGCCCAAATTACCATTTTGGAAACTGCTCTCCATCTCCCAAAGAGCTCATCTAACACAGCGAGGGAGCAGCACAGCAGTGCAGGGGCTCGAGGGCTGACAAATGCCCAGCACAGCACGTCGGGGGATGGCTCAACAATTCCAGCTACTCTGTGGGGCTGTGAAACCCTTCAAGGAAAGACTCTCGAGGCAGGAGGCTGCAGCACGTTCACCAACAGCTGAGGAAGGCAGCAAAACCTTTATGGAATAGGAATCATCACTGGGCTGTGTACATCAATCCAGCGTGAGATGGAAACCCAGATCCTCTCCTGTGTGTGCTATTTCTGCAGGCAGGATCGAGGACTCAGCTCAAAGACAGATGAGGTTTAAATGGAGATGTAACACGAGATAAAAAAGAGCATCAACAAAAGGCACTGCAGGTGCCTGCAGGAGCCCTGTCCTTTCCTAGGCAGGAGCACTCGGATAAAAATCAAAAAACCCAAAAGGCAACAATTTGAACACCGATCAAGAATGATGACATTACTGGACTAACCCACAGCCACAGGCCCCATCTGCAGAGATGGATGGGTTCTCACAGACACAGCACAGCCCAGCAGGGAGTGCAGTGCAGATGGAAATGAATGTGGTGGGGGCCACCCCACCTTCCAAAGCCCCCAAACTGAGCTGCTGCCAGACTCAGGGAAGGTTACTGGCAAAAGCTAAGGTGGCTGCTCCAGGTCAAATCCAGGCTCCATCCTAGACACAGCAAACACCCCCCACTTTCAGTTCCTGCCACCCCAGCTGAGCCTGCAGAGAAGCAGAATCACCCTTTTCTCTGTTTTTGCAGAGAAAAGGGGAAGGGGAGGACAGCAGAGCCCTGGTGCTGTGTGCTGATGGACACAGACCATCCCTCGTGGCTGCAGGGGTGAGCCAGCAACCCCAGAGCTTCTTCCTCCCACTGCCTCTCCCTTTGGGAATGGGTCCTGCTGCACCAAGAATTCCCAAAAAATCCCCCTCAGCCCTGGGTGCCCACTGGGCCCAGCAGGAGCTGCCAGCAGCTGTTTTGGGGAGGCAGCTCCCTGGGAGGATGGGCACTGACCACGTGTGCCAGCAGCTGCCACCAGCCTGTGCCCAGGGTCCCCACTCAAGCCCCCCCAGCAGGGACCAGTCTCCCAAACATGAGGCTGCTGGAGCCTTTTACTGGGAAGGAACACGAAGTTCCTTTGGCTTTGTAGGTGTTCTGACACTGAAAAAATAAATAATAGAGAGAACCCTTGCTGCAAATCATTGTCATCTGTGTTGTGCTCATAACTGCTTCATATTCCCCTGTTCCCAGCAAGCAGCAGCTGCTTGTAGTGAGGGATGGAAACCTCGGGGAGAGCCTGCAGCTGATGGCAGAACTCTTCCCAACAGACGGAATTCCTGGGACAGCAGCTCTTGGGGCTCCAGAAGAATGTGCTGCAGAAGGGCCTGATGGCAGAGCTGGGAGCTGCTGGCACACTGACACGAGGGGTCACAGCTCTGGTGTCACCCAGCACACGGGACACAGCCCCTCCGTGTGCTCTCTCCAGGGGCAGGGACAGCAGGAACCAGGAGCTGCTCCTGCTCTGTAGCTGTCACACTGCTCCACATTAACATGTTTCTAAAGAGTATGGAAGCACATCTAATGAAATATGCAGGCTCAAAGTATTAGCTGAGTATGAAGTCAGGAAAAAGCTATATTCTTGTCAAAATGACTAACTGTACAGTGCTGCTCATATTTATCTTCAAACATGTGCTTAATCTGTTACATTTTTAAGGACCTTACTGCTACTGAAAGTAGTTTTCTTTTATATTTTGCAATGGCTTGGTACAGAAAACCATATACCAACCTTGCATAAAACATGTGACTTAAAAAAAAAAAAGAAAAAGGCATTGTAAACCTTCAACCCAAGCTCCCCTGAGACCCTGAACACAAACTGCTCCTTGCTTCATTTACCTACACCAGCAGCACACCTGGTTCTTGCAGAAACAAGGCTGTCAAAGTGCTGTAGCAAGGAAAGCCATTTGAAAAAACACTTATCAAATTTATCTCCCCATTGAACATTTCTCACTGCATCATTAATAAAGGAGGGTGTAGACAAGCACCTCTGAATGCAACATTAAGAGAGAGTCCTGCACTGCAATGATTTACTTTCAAAGTGACACTGGTTCAGTGAAAACCTTGCAGTACAAATTTCCATCCTGAAAAGGCCTGGAAAGCAAGTGACAACTGAGAAAACAAAGTTTAGTCCATGATCTCAGACTTAACCTCCTTGCATTTCAGAGTCTCTCTTGAAGGTGTAATATTATTACTAATGTTGATGTTTCCCTGCTATTTGGGTGTGGGCTGAGGCCAAAGGTGCTCTTGCTTGGCCCAGTTTCTAAGTGGCATTGCATAAATAAATCCCTGAGCTGGCCATGCTCGTTCAATCCTGTGAGAATTCCTTCCCAGCACCAGGACAGCACAGCCATGCTCAGGCCCCTGCAGGCCTTGCTCCAAGCCTTCATCAGCTCTGACAGTGAAAAAACACCAGAGAGCTCTGACACCCTCTCCACTCAGTCTGTGGAGCATCTGAAAATTGTTCATCTTACAAAGCTGCCTCAAAGCCAGTATTAAAGGTGGTGCAAGAGAGTTGCCATTGTGCAGGTGTGTCCCTGCAGTCTGTGCTTTGGGAAGCACCAGGAGTGCCCTGGGTGTGATGTGAGCCCAGCCTGATCCTGCTCAGCACTGGCACTGCCCTGGCTCTACGTGACCTGAAGCAGGGCTGGCACAAAATGCCAGGTGCCTGATTCCAGCCAAGGAGCTGCTGTGTCACTGCTCAGGGAGGCAGGAGAGCAGCTGCAAAGAACAGAAAGAACAGAATTTTCTAGCAGCAGATCTGGAAAATCAGTTAAAAGACCCCAGAAGCAAACACATTTTCATCTGTTCATCATGCCTGCAGTACTGAAAGCTTTCTTGCTCCTTGGAGCTGGAGGCTCCAGGACTGTGACTTACGTGGTCAGCAATGGTCCGGCCCAGCTTGTCCATCCTGGACCCGGCCTCTGCGATCTTCTTGGCTGCACTGATCACATCTGATGTGTTCTTCAGAGGACCTTTTCCCCTGCAAAACAGAGCAGACGCTCCCTCCTAGCACCAGGAAACCACAGAACCGCAGCAGTGAATTCTGTGTCCCTTTTCTCATTCTGTTCCACACGTGCTGGCAGTGACTCCTCACCCAAAGGGCAGGAGAAGGCTGGAGCAGCCATTACAGCACCTTCATTTTCAAGAGTTACCCCCTTTCAGCTCTTCCCCACATTTAGCTTAAACCCAGGAATAAAAACATCTTAAATTTTACTGCTTTGAGCAGCTTAATGATGATAAGAGATAACATTTTAGAAGACGGATTTGCAATTTTTATGGAATGGAACATGAAGTTTAAAAAACAGCGTTATATAAAATCTGGTAAATTAATTTCAAAAGGCATCAAAAACCCTCTCTTTCCTCTGCAAATAACTGTGCCAGGAACTATTTCTGCAGTATGGCAATATTGAGAAGCCCATAGAATTTAATGCTGTAAGGAACTGAGCAAATATACATATATATATATATATATATTCCTGGGGACAAGAATCACCCTTAAGAAAGAAAGAAAGACAGGCAATAACTGCTGTGTATCTGTAGATCAATTTAAACAGTTATTACCACCCAGCCACTGCACAATAATGCATCTCCCCAGTTAATATGCAGCTGGAACAGGGCACCATTTAAAAGAGATTATAAGACGTGAGGCTCTTAGGAGAACTTGCACCGTGTCTCACTGAGAGCCCAGCAGCCCAGGCAGCTCGGAGTGAGTGCAAATTAAAAAGCCTCACCTGGTGAAGTCTGTCATTTCCATCATGATCATACACATCTGCTTGGCCAGGACAATGATGTCATTGCCACTGTCGTCCCATTTTGACACTTCAGCATCCAATTTACTCTTTTCCTCCTGGAAGCTGGCGACCTGCTCAGCAATCTTGGCTTTCTGCTCTTGAGGGAGCTGAGCCATGATAGCCTGGAAGAGAAGAGTTTTCTCACATGGCCTCCTGCTGCCTTGTAGAGGCTTTTTGGAACATTTCACTAATAACCAATTTCAGTCATGTAGATGGGGGATAAAACTTTAATAGCAATCCTCTACCTAGAGGCTTTACAGAGCCATTTGCTTCCATTTTGAATCAAAGTTTATACTCTTTTTAAAGAAAAAGTGCCCAGAAAGACAAGTTGACACTTAAAATATGGCCCTTTGCATGATAAAGCTGTTAAGACTCCAAACAAATTTGCCACATATTACCATCCCTCAAAATAAAACTGCACGAAGAAGGAGGACTTGTCTTTTACAAAAAATTTCAATGTTTTAAAATTAAGTTCCACTTGGGTATTGAGGATAATAAGAAATATTACCAGTCTCTTCCCTGCAAAAAGCTAGCTGTACTCTTTTGAAACATGTCTGCTGAGGAAAGAGTAAGTGAAAATAAAGAGTATGTGCTTACTCCCAAATAAAATCTCTCAGACTGGGTTTATAGCCTGTGTAAGACTCCATGGCCTTGCCTTCATAAATACTGGGAGCACAGATGCCTCTAGGAGCAGGCAAAAAGGAGCCTTTGGTACTAAAAGTCCTTTGGCAGCAGCTGTGCTAAGAGGTAAATGAGCAATGTCTGCATTTAAATAGAAGGGGGCGAGGGTCCAGGCATGGAAAGTGCTTGTGCAAGGGAGGGGAGCATAAAAATACTCCCAGCTGGTGTAATTCCCAAGCCAACATGGCCCAGGTTTGATAAATAAGGTCTGGCCACTTCTTTCCTGGCAGGAAGAGCCTCCACAAAAAATCTGCCATGGCACTTTCCCAAGAGTGCAAATTGTTATTGATCCAGAGGGGCCGTGTCAAATGGAAGCAATAGGTAAGGCCTGGTCTTCCTTCGATGCGCTGATTTTAGGGTTTCACCTCTTAATGATTATATATTGCCCATCAATGCTTTCATTTTTGAGTCACAGGAAATGCAGTTAGTTGAAATGATTTCATTTCTGAGTTCCTCTCAATGTTGTCTTGATAAATGCTCAGTGACCAAACACACACCAGCACGTGTGTGACTTGGGAAGATTTTTTTTCTCATAAAGTTTGTCTGTTGAAAATAACATTAATCCAATGAGTGATCTGCCCTGTACCTCCCTGCAGAAGCTCACCCGACTACAATGGCTGTGGTATCAAAATGTGACATAGTTTCTTGGTATTAAAATGATTCTGATCTTTCAGAATACCCAAAATAAACCACAGACGTTTCTCACATCCATCAGACCAACTGCATCTCACCCAATCTCCTTTTCAGAAGAATGCTGGAAACAAAAAATGCCAGTTTTCTGGTCCAGCATTTTTATCACCACCTCCCCGAATTTAACCTAGGTTTTCAAAGCAAGCTGAAGTGTTTCTTGAAGGCAGGTCACACTTGGATGAAGCTGAGGTTTGTGCCTTACCCTTGCACTCTGTCCAGCAATGAGCTGATCATCCTCAGTCTGGATGCTGGTTCTGCTGCGGACGTCGAAATCCTCGGTCTCAAAGTCAGAATCATCCAGCTCTTCAGGAGTCTGAGGAAAAGCATTCAAGCAGAGTCAAACTACAGATTTCGTGGCTCTGAAAACCAACAAGAATATTATTTTTCAAGCAGAGAGAATGGAAATCAGTGGAGGTAAAAATTATTCCATGTTTTCAACTGAAAGGTAAATACAGGGACTGTATCCAGCTCTGAACACGTGTGATTTTATGTGCTTGACTGCTCCTGTTAAACACCATAGGGATCCCCAGAATCACACAGCAGTAACTAAACAGCTGAGATTTGTTAGGACATTAATGCACTCAGCATCTGAAAGACAGAAAAAAGTTCTTGCAAAGCGAGCAGGGCTTTTGCAAGTTGATTAAATGTAAAAGCTTCACTCGAGATTCTGAAGCTGGAATTACACACAGCTCTAAGGGCTGGTTCAGAAGCACAGACAGTGTCTTCAGCACAATTATGAATCAAAGCATTGACTAAATTAACAACAGATAAAATATCTCAAAATTTGTCCTTATCCCTTGGGAAAAGCTGAAAAATTTCAGCTAGTAAGGGCCAGCTTTTATGCTGTAGGCTAAACACATCTGACCTAGTTCCTGCTTGCCTAGGATTTATTTTTGCTACTGCCAGTCTGTAGCAGGCAAACTTTTGATAAAGCCTATCAAGTTTAAACAGCATGTTTGTCAAAATACTACATCTTTGCTAAAGTGGCACTTCACGACAGTTCTCCAGAGCTGGGTCAACAAAGAACTTCACTGATAGAAGCAACAAATTGTGATTAACAGATAAGATGCAAATAAAGTTCCTGTTCTTTAGATTTTTTCCCTATGATTTGAATTTCACAGACTTGTCTTCCACTACAGACACTTTGTGATACAGTGAAAATAGAGATGGACATGCAAAATAATTGCCAAAAAGCAAATGTGAGTAGGGTGACAATCAAGACTTTGGGTTATTTCAGCCTCCTCTCCAGGCCCTGGAGAACAGGGTATATCCACAACATCAGCAGAGGGACACACACTAAGAAGTAGCTCAGTGTATCAATATTTAAAAGAAAAAAAAAAAAAGCATAAAGAAAACAGTTCTGCTGTACATGATTCTGTCTGTGACTCCCCTCACAAAGTGTAACTCTGCCTTTCAAGTGCCACCAAGGCAGAAACTCCTCTGGGGTGATGAGCCTGGGCAGCAGGCAGGGGGGAAGAACTTCTCTTCAATAAATACAGATATAGTGAGATGGTAGTTTTGAAAATACCCTGTATAAACACAAAAATGAGGTGTTGCAGTGGCTTCTCCTGCTGGTCCCTGTAAAGAGCAAGAGCCTCTGGACAAAGCTGAAGTGAATGAGCCCCTGTGAGCAGGGTTACACCAAGCCCTGGAGAGATCTGGATGGCTCTTTTATCCCAAAATAAACTCTCTGGACAACAAGTGCTAATATTTTAACTTCCTTCTAGGTGGCTGCTGTGTGGCCAGGGAGCTGCTGTTGGCTGCTGGCAGTGGAGCTGTGGCTCCCTGGCCCTGGAGGGTGGCACAGGGCAAACGTCAGCATTCCTGGCACTGCCAGCCCGGGTAAGTGCTGCCCACTGGGACTCCCAGCTCCCTGTCCCGGCTTCAGCAGGGGGGGAATCACATCCTTTGCATAGCAGGAAGGCTTTGATATCCTCAGCTACCACTGGCTGTCTATAAATCCTGAGCTTGTCTGAAAAAAATTCCATGGGGAGCACAGATGTGCTTGTCAGCTTTTCTCCTGGTTTCTCATCTGATCCTTTGCTTTAAGCAGCAAACATGGAAGATGCCACTGCAATGGTTACTGTAATCACATATCTTCTGTACATTCTTGATTTACTGACCAACAAGCTGCATCTGCCATGGTCACCACTCTGAAAGACCAAGGCAATTTCTCACAGTCAAAGGAATACAAGGAAAAGAAGACAAAAGGAATAAGCCCCCGGTATTTGCCTTTGTTATGTCTGGCTCCTGCCCATTTTTGCCCCAGTAAGATGCAAGAAATAGGTCCATGGATCAGCTGCAACCAGAACCTCCTTTCCTGCATCCCTTCAACTGCACCCTTCTGTGTCTGGCCTAGCAGATATTAGGGCTCCCACGTCACATGCACTGCAAGCACACAGCAGCCAAGGCCTCGGTGAGCCGCCCCTGTTTACCCAGGTTAGCCAATTAACAAATTACATGCTCTACCAACTACAGACTGAACTCATCTCAGCTTCCTTTTGACTAACTAACATCAATTCTAAAATTTACTTAATGAAGAGCTATTAGGTTTTATTTCTAAGCTCTCAAACCATCAACAAGCATCCATAGTTCTGAATTAATTTGCTGTTGTTAACTGAAAGGTCACTGATTTTAGCACATTAACGAGCCAGGCATTACCATGAGATTACACAAGATGCATGAAGGGTATTTAGCATCACAACTCGGGCCATCATCGATGCTCAGATCTGGTTAATGAATCTGAGTCCAAACGCACTGCTCAAGTGCTCCGCAGCGATTAGCACATTTTAAGACTCTGAATGTTAATAGGAGCTAAATGAAAATGCTCTCCTGTCTGCTCTCCATTATCCCGATGGCTGTCAGTAGAACAGAGGCAGGGAAAGCTGTGGGGAAGTTGTGCTCACCCGGATCATCAGCACGGCTTTCCTGATGTCGCGGATGCCGTCGTACACCAGCCGGGAGGCGTCGATGAACTCGTTCTCGTCCATGGGCTGGGCAGGGTCGGAGCTCAGCGCTTCCACTGCAGCTTCCACCTGCTCCGTGAAGCGCGGCATGACTGCACCCAGAGCACAGAGCTGGTCAGTCCCACCCCGAGCCACTCTCTGCTTCCCACTCCTGCCCTGCTCTTAACTGTCCTGGAAGCTGTGCAGTCCTTCCACTGAAATCACAACATTTGGTACAGGAGGTGAAGTCTTAATCCAGCCCTGTTTCTGCTTACGCTGCTGCTCTTTGGTGTTTTCCTCTTGGACAGTGAAGGTTATCACACCCTCCTAATGGACAAGGAGAAAACACCTGGGGAAGCCCCTAGAAACTCTGGGATAAAATATTAATTGTTTGTTTGATGTTCCCTGCAGATGTACATCACTCTTTTGGGGGGAAAGAAATCGTGCTACCATCAGGAAACTCAAGTTTAAGAAGCACTGGAAGGGGGCAGGTTGCACTGCTGCATTTCAGTGACTCATGGTGCCCCAGGAAAAACACGCCAGAACCAGTTAAGAGTCTGCTGTTTCTTCAGTGTCACCCTTAATTCTTCATCAAAGTAATTAAAGCAAAGCCAGCAATGAGTGGCTGGCACTGAAGCAGCCAGAATCACCCCTCACCCTTAGGGATGTCACCAGCAGTTCACAGGGAACACCCTGATTTGGTGTTTATGTGTGGGGCACTACAACCTACAATGCTCTTCCAACAGCTATAAAGATACTTCACAAAATTTACCCTAATTATTACCCTAAATTTATTCTGCTGGGGGAATGTGATCTTCCTTCTGGACCCTGAACAGCTGCAGAGCCTGTTGCAATACTGCAAGATGAGCACAGCACAACTTCCAAGCCTTCACTCACGCCTGGGACTCATTCCTGGTGTTTTTGCTTCCCACAGCCCAGTCCATGACAGCGAGCACACTCAGGGACACCTTGTGCACAGCTCAGCTTTGAGCCAGTCAACACAGCAAAATCATACTTCTCACTTTGCAACAGTTTTGCAAACAACTCCCACTAATTTGCATTACAGCAAATTGAGTCTTTAACAGATTTCACAGGTACACGGGTACAGCTGCCCACAAGCTTTCAACAACAGCCACTCAGGGCTCCTGGCAGTGAGCGACCCTTACCTGTGCTGGACAGTAACTTGGTTGCCTCCAGCACCTTCTCAGTGTACACTCCGGGCTCGTAGTTGTCCATCTCCGAGGAGACCACGTGGATGACGCGAGCGGCGCGGCCCCGGATGGCGCCGGCCGTGCGGTCCAAGCCGTCCACGTCTTTTTCTTGCAGAGCGATGACACATTTGTTTACATCTTCCAAAATGTGATTCTCTGGAGGTAAAAGAAAGAGGATTTAGATGGTGATGTCTTTTCTGTCGCAGTCATCAGCGTGGCAATTGCTCAGGGTGAGACCTGCTCTACAGAAGCTCCATGGGGATGCTGTCAAGCATTAATGTGAAGGTCACAAGCAGCAAAGAGCTGCCCTTCCACAGGAGGTGTCAAAAAACCATCAATCCATTCACCAATTGGCTTCCACACGTCCTGCCCCTGTTTGTATTCGATTTTACCAAAAGGAAAGCTGAGTTCTACTGAGTTTTCCCCTGATTTCTTTGCATATTTCTCCCCTGGACTGCCCCAGCCCTTATTTCAAATACCTGCAAACCACTCCCCTGTCAGTGCACGCGGGGTGATGGGCACCTCCCCAGCACCACACCTACTCCCCTCAACACTCCAACAGACACTTGGTGCACGTTTCCAGCTTCCTCCAGAGTGTTTTCCTACAGCCACACACATTCCATCAGAGCACATTACACTGTCAGTCGCCCATTCCCATCTGAGACACATAATGTATGCAGTGAATAATGTGGAAAGCATTAGAGCCACACAGCACTCACTGACTGTTCAGAAAACAAACAAAAAAATAAAGGCAAGACCACTGTTTGCAATTAGCTTTTTTAATAGACATTTCCTGGTTTGGTAAAGAGATATTTTCCCTATTCATTGAGTCCAAGAAGCCCCAAATGGGAAAAACCTTTTAAGAGATTTCTGATGATGCCTAAAGAAATTGGGATCATTATTTGGGGAAACCTACCCTAAAGATCTCCCAAACTGTTAATACAGACTTCCAGACTCTGCTATAGAACTCTTTAATGTACCAGGACTAATGTTTCAGTATCATCATCCAACACCAGCATTTGGGCTGCTTGGTAAGAAACCAACTTGGAAACATTTCTGCTCTGTCACTTAAAATAGTTTCCAGTGTCAATTACCATTGACTTAATCTTTCTACACTGCCAACCCGTGCAAGTGGCTTTTATTCCCTCTGCAGGTAGTAAAAGAGCCATTTTGCAAGAGTTTGTAGAGACAAGAAGCTCATCGTGTTGGCTGGGAGAGGATTTGGAGGAACTGCCTGAAAGGATTGCTGCGGGAAGTTATGCCTGATTTACATAAAATTAACACAGCCAGGTGCAATATTGCGAGACTTCAGTAAGTAACCTGGGCAAAAATGACACTTGTGAAATCCCTCTGAAGCAACTCAGCCTGAGCAGGTTCAGCTGAGGGCAGAATGTGGCCCTGAGAGAGCAAAGAGCAGGTTCATTAGTGATTTGACAAGTCAGTGAGCAGGCACAGGAGCCACGGCGAGCACAGAGGGTATTTAAAGAAGAGACAGCCCTGGGAGCCACAAGAGCCCAAAGAAAGAGCTTCGGCGCCAGGCCAAAACACAGACTGTTTATTGCTTCAATTCCTAAATGAATAAATTAAGCCACAGACCGTTTAAAAGCCTCTTTGGATTATCTGAACTTTAATAAAAGGCATGGACAAAATGAAGGTGAATATTTAAATGTCTGCTGATCATTTAATGCCTTTTGCAGATGTGAAGTGGCCAGGAAATCCCTTCTAGAGGGAGATAACCCACAGGGCAGCTTGCAAAGGGCCCAGGGAAGTGCAGGACTGTCAGGCCTGTCTGTTCTGGAGATATTTTCCAGCTGGATGATAACAGATAAGATCCGACACTGTGCTGAGTCCTTGTAAATACACCCAGTGCTCCCCATCCCACGGGCACACAGAGCGTGGGTTCCCCACCAGCACCTCTGGGGATGGGAGAAGGCTGTCCCACATCCAAACCCCTCTGTCCTCCTGCTGAGCAGGAGAAACATCCCACAGCAACACGACACAGCACAGGCAACAGCAAAGGGATCCTGTCCCACCAAAATAGCTCCAGGGCAAATGGCAGGGCTGGGCAAGAAGGTAAAAGGAAAGGTATTTTTTCCATAGAAATGATTTTTCCATAGAAATGACCAAACAAGGAAATACATTAAACTGTGAAAAGCTACAGAATAAAAAGTCACCCACGACTGTCAATCCTCAATCCACGCCCACCAAACACCTTCCACCTCCACCCACCTCCACATTAAAGGGATGAAGCAATGCTTTTCCAAACAACCCCAGCAGCTTCTGAGGGAGTCTGAGGGCTACAGGAGATCAAAATCAAAGAGGAACAGTCGGGAGATGAAACCACAGATTCATAAACACAGCTGTGCTTCTCTGCTGCACCTCCTGTGGAAGGTCTCAGAACCATGTCCACGCTGAACCTCTGCTGCCAAGGGGCACTGCAGGGGCCAGGTCAGGCAGCACAGGGAGCAAACACTGGGGACTTCACCCTCTGGTAAATACAGTGCTCATCCTGGCAATATTCACTGGGAGGCTCTTCAGAAAAAATAGCTCCACTGAGATGGACAATCTGTGGCATAAACCTCTGTCAGCAGCAGAGGAACAGAAGGCAGCAAATGGAATGGTTTTAAAGAGGGTTTCAAAGGAGATTCAGGTAATTTCAGAACATTGAATTTGACAATTACATGGTGCTATCAGCAACTGCTCTAAAGAACAGAGATAGTGGGCACACCAACACACCCAGAGTGCTTTGGGGAGGCACTGATAAGAGGGATAAGAGTTACAGAAGGTACAGGAGAGCTTTGAAATGAGGAATAATGAAACAGGCAGAGACTGCAGTCAGGGAAGCGATGACTGACAAAGTGCACGGCAGAACTCTGCACGTTTGCAAACAACGTGAAGAGACAGAAGGGGGAAAAAACCTTTTCACCATCTTTAGTACAAGTAGGGGCATCAAATGAAGCAAACAGGCGACAGTGCAAAACAAGGAGGTTCTTCACAGGGAGCACACTTCAGCTGTGAATCTTTGCACAGGATGATGGAGGTGCCAGCAGTTTATAATGGTCGAAAGAACAACTAACACCAGCTTAAATGAGGAAAATCTGTCAAGGATTGTTCAGGAGATAGCACCTCTGATGCTGGAGCTCCCTGAGCTGCACATCACTCATGGCTGGAGGCACACAGACATCTCTAGGCTACAGGGCTCCTGTGCCATCCACCTCCCATCCTGACAGTGAGCCTCCCCCAGACCCTGCCCTAACTCCACAGGGCCCTTTGCTGCTGTACCTATGAAAGGGCTGTCACCTGCAAGCTCACCTGTGCACTGAAGGATCCTTCTTCTATGATGTTCTGCTGTTACCTAAACCCAGCATCTCTTTCATCAAGCCTTTATTTGTGCATAATTGACACAATTCTGTAGCATGAACTGAATGGTGAAGCCTTTACTTCAGCACACCACACAGCAGGGATGTGGGATGGCTTACATACATATTCATATATGCACACAATCATGCACTCACAAGAACTCCTTTAAATTCTGCTTACATCCCAGTTAGGAACTGATACAAACATCCTAATAACCCCAAACAGCACTTGATATAAATCATACTCGCCATGACTTTATCCAAAGAGAAGTTCAGACTTCTAGCAGATGAATTGGAGTTGTAGCATTATATGGAAAACATTTATCAAAGTTCAAATGAATAATATTTAACAGAATATTTATTGCTTTAATATTTTTCTACCATCTCTTTGATAACACACACATATAAATAATTACTGAATGCACTTGAATATCTGGAGTTGTCTCAAACTACATCTCCTTGGCTCCATTTTGGGTGGTGAGCACTCACTTGAGGTGAACTCTCATGAGTCAACGTGCCACCACTCCAGGAAAGAAACTTTCTCTGCTTACTGCCAAGCTCTTGAGAGTAGAGCCATGCAAGAGATTTGGTTATTTAGCCCAAACTCCCAGTTCTGTTCTAACCTGCATTGCTGCAGAAGATGGGGTTGTCCTGCCCACAACTCACTTGAGTCTTGTGGTGCTAAACCAGGACTACAAGGGAAGGAAAGTGCTTTTGGCAGCTCCACACAGGTTGTGTTTGTATGGACTCCCAGCTTTTCTTTCTCACCTGTTTGTACACCTGTGGGAAAGCTTCAAGTGGAGCCTCGAACCTCAGCACACAATTCCCTCTGCACAGATTTGCCCAAAGCAGGCTCCTCCCAGCTGTGCAATTCCAGCTGCTGCTGCCCAGGGAGCACCATGGATACAGCGAGCTCGGACACTGAACCACCCCAGAAGTTTATGCTCACTCATTGCAAAGAGGAATTTTACTGAGAACCCAGGGAGCCACAATACAGTGTGCATGACAATGCAGGTGACTCATCACAGGAACACCACTTGGGCTTTTGTTTGGTTTTTCTTAATAATAAAAAAAATACAGTCTCTTAATTCAGGACTTTAATTCTCATCTACATTTCCTACCTATGCTCATTTCTGACTCCACACATCCTCCTGTGAAATCACTCTTTACAACTGGAGGTTTTAGGTCACTTCAGATGCCCAAACCTGCCTGCACCACAGAAATTAGAATCCCAGCTTGCAGTGGTGATTTGTGAACACTACTGCAGACACAATTCACATGGTTACATCTTCACGTCCTCTGACTAGAGCACAATTAAAGGATGTGGAAATAAAAATGCTCCCATTATTTTTAGGTCACAACAGCTGATAGTGGGTCTTTATCAAGATGCTGATAAAAATGGATTATCTCGGCAAGTACTTTGCCAAATGTAATTATTAATCTATTATAATGATCCAATCTCTTTTAAAAACTCTTAAAACTTTACCAAAGCTGACATGGTATGAACAGTTTTATTTAATTAACTTGTACAACCATGGTTTGATATTCAGTTTTGTTTACATGGCAGTCTAAGGTGACCTGAGGGATCATTTTTTCTGCCAGTTCCCACCTTGGACATAAACATGTTCTATTTCCCCCTGAGTTACTGGTGAGCCTTGTCTACAGCAGCTAAATAGCAATTCATCCTTAGTTCAGCCAGCAATTCCAAACCTTGGGACATAAAGTGTCTTCTTGAAACCAGACCTCCTGCTGCACTTTCACACCTCACTGGGCACAAGGTGATCCCAGGTGAGGTGTGACAACACAAAAACCTCACAGACTCCAGAACACGCGTCCAAACCACCCCTTTCCAGGACTAAGCTCTTAGGAGGGTGATTATCTCTCAGCCAGGAGCCCTGGTTACCTGAGACAGCCAGGAAGTCATCGATGGAAGTGATGTCATCCACGGCATCGGTCAGCACACGGACCTGCCTCTCCCACTGCTCCTTGAACAGATCCATGTTCTCCTGAGCCAGTTTGCTTTGGGGTTTAGCAGCCAGAGCCAGTGCAGCATTGATGACCTGTAAAACACCTCTGGATTTTTAAAACATATCCCAACAAAATTATTACCTCCTGTGTGTTTATCCAATGAACTCAGCAGCAGACAAAGCAAGTTTAATAAGTTTTGAGGAACTCGATGTTTAAACACAGAAGTGTTTAATTGTGTTGCTCTCACATCCAACTCACACCTGCTTCCATGTTTGTTATGGAGAGTTATTAGAAGCAAAATCACTTGGCAAGTTTTCACAAGAGCTGGTTTCACCTGTCTTTAGCAGCTCATGGTAACAAGGTGTTGCTTTCCCAGGGCAGGCTGTGTTGTTAAGTATTTTAGACAGGATGACGTTTAGTACACTCAAAGCTGCATTTGCTACTTGCCAAAACCTCAGTAAAAAGGTCAAAAAAAGATTAATCTTATACAGACTGAAGTAGAAACAATATACAAATACAAAATTAAAGCTAAATTTTGATTTATCAGTTTTCCTTGCAGGTTTATTCTGGATCTTGCCAGTAATTGTTCTAATGACTTCAGATTTCTGCTGTGGCTGTGAACAAGCCAGATAAGCCAGGGAACAGGAGATGCTTCTTCTGAATACCCTCTGAGAATTTGCTTCAAACCTCAAAACCAGAATTTACACCAGCTTCCAGTTTTTCTTAGCAGAACAAATGCTACAGGTGCTGCTGGGTCACAGAGCTTACGCTGTGTCCACTAACTGGTCATTTAAATGACCACAAAAGCCCCTTAGAATGTGGGGAGAAACCAATCTCAACAGCCTGGTCCAGCTCTTGCTGCAGCAGAATGACCTGGAGAAGTGCCAGGTGTGAGGAACCATCCACAGTCAGAGCATGACAATCCCAGCCCTGCTCCCAAGCACCTGAGAGCCAGAGCTAATTAACTCACAACTTCAAGGTGTCATTTTTCTTCTCCACTTTAGGACTGTATTAATTTCACCAACTTGTCGACCAAAACATGCAAGCACCAGATGTTGCTGCTTTTCCAAAATCTACTTTCTCTATCTGCTTCATTTACAAGTGTCACAAAGCATTTAAAAAAATATATAACTCACTAAACATGGAAATGATGGTGATGTCAAATGTACTGGGACAGCACTGAATGAATCAGGCAGGAGGAGGAGGAGGCCTGAGGAATGGCAGGAGTTAGCAGTGACAGGAAAATCCACAGAAGGGCTGGGTTGCTCCCCACGCTGCCTCTGGAGCTGGGGCTGCAGGTCTGGGTCACAAACCCAGCCCAGCTCCGTGGGTTCAGAGACAGTGACCAACACAAGCAGCAGCACCTGAGCCTGAGCAGCATCTGCTCCGGGCTCTGTGGGGATGAACACGCCTCTGACCCCGGGAGGAACAGCACTGTCCCTGTCCCAGCCACCACCAAGGGCTTCTCTGCTGCTCCAGCCAGCCCAGGTCACACCTCTGTGGCACTGGCAGGAGTCAGGATGTGCCTTTGGAATGTCCCTGCTGCCAGCCACAGTCCCTGCTGCTCTGCCACCCTCACTCATGGAACTGAAAGTCCTGAAAACCCCCCAAAAGCCTTGCAACACCCAAGAAAATGATGTTTAGGATTTTAAAATCAAATAAAAGTTTTAGAGAGGCAAACCTGTGCTCAGCTGCTCAAGAGCCCTGATTTGCAGTCCAGCCACTGCCACCTCTCATCCCAGTCCGACGGATGTAATAAATTAACCACCTATCAATCAAAATCTACATATCCAAGATTTCATGAAGATGAATCTGAACAAGTGTCCTGGAAACAGGAGAGATAAACCAGACAATGCTCTAGAAATCTGCTCTCACTTCTATCCTGCTAGAAACTGTCACTGCAGAGACAGAGATGGTGGTGAGGCGATACCAAGGGTCAGGACATTTTCTCTGCTTTTCCCAACCTGCCTTGGCCCATATCAGATATAAAATATCCTGTAAGCACTGCGACAGGGCAGCACTAATGCTGCAGGAACATATGGCCTGGCTTCCTGTGAGATGTTTGTCTGGCCACAGCAGCTGTCTGCACAATTAATCTTTGCCAACAGCGCATGTCAAGGCCAGATGCCCATGTTCAGCACCTCGTCACAGGTAACAGCAGAGCTGTCACACTTACAGGGCTCTGCAACTGCTCCACAGCCTCAAACTGTGTGCCCTCACCAAATCCAAGCACAGGAGGCACAGCATCACCCTCCTCTCAACAGGCAGCTTGTTCAACCAGAAAAAGTGCATTTTTTATACATTACAGCAAAAATGTATGGCCAAGGTGAATGTATTTTATAAAAATGATCAAGCAAAACCAGTGTTGCTCTCTCTCAGACAGATTTTCCTGCAGTAGGGAAGCAGCCAGCAGTGCTGGAGATGAGGAAACCTGGTGGGGATATCAAAGGTTATCCATGGTCACCATGGAGCTAAAGACAAACTCAAAGCTCAGGAGAGCCACACAGGTGTGAGTGTGCTCAGGGAGAAATTCAGGGCAGCAGACTCAGCAATCCCTTTTTATAGCACACATTCCATATCTCCATGTGCAAAGTGGCCACAACAGGCAGCTTTAGCAGGGGTGATAAAAGCCATCACTCTGTGGAGAGTTCAGCATTCAAGTGGGCAAATCCTCCTGCACCTGTCTCACACCTCTGCTGAGGAAATGTCCCAGGGATCACTGACAACACCCTGCACGTGATCTGCTCCAGGGAATATACTCTGGTATCCAGCACAGAGTGATTGATTTATTTTCCAGCAGATGCTTAGAGAGACGTGGGAAAATGACAGGGATGCTGGATCTCAAATAGTCTGTGTACTCAGCAGGACTATGATCCCTTTATTATCTAAAAATAAACACTTTCAGAGGAGGAGGAAACACTTTTTAGAGGGAAGGGATGGACTACAATACACTTTCCTTCTCCAAAACACATAAAACATTGGGCAACTACTTTAAAATATCAGTAACTCTCACAGGATGGAGATAGAGTTAAAAATGCAGGAAGATCGTGACCGGACTATCTGAAATGCAGCCACTTCCATGTAAAACATGTGGCAATTTCAGGGAAATATTTTGTATTTCAGAGCTTTTCAAGACGCTGCCAGAGCGCTGTGATCACAATGACTCACTGAAGTTGTACAAAGAAAAGAATCAAACAGGGACATTTTGAGCCTATCCAGAAGGAAATGAAGCATGGCAAGAAAACACACTATTTTTATCGGTGCTTTGTTTCATGTAGCAGTTGCAGTGTTGGAGTCAGACAGCTCCACACTCCATATCACACTTCCAGAGAGTTCCTTGGAGCCTCTCCCCTGCACCTCTCAGCTTCCCGTGGCAGCAGCCAGGGCTTGCCAACACCTGGGGAGGCTCAGCATTCCAAAGACTGGAATGGATGTCTCAATCTGCACCTTGAGTCCTCTCATCCCTTCCATGGGAGCAAGCTGCTGCTTTTCCCTGGTTTTATGTTCCCTGTTGAAAGCAGAGATGTCAGAGCGTGGCTGTGTCCTTCCCCCTCGGCAGGGCAGGGCTCTGCAAGGCTCCCTGCAGTGACTCCTGCCCGGGTTACAACACTTCAACTGCTTGGCCCAGAAGATCTCTCTGAAAGCTCAGCTATTCTGGCCAGAAAACACCTGAACCTCAGACAAACCTGTGGGTAAATTACAGCCACTGGCTCAGCCACAATTATTTCTTTTAGGCTAAATTTAGGATGGCTTCCAGCCTCAGCTTTATAGCACCCCAGCTAAAAGTCAGAGAGGTCGGAAGAAAGCTCACCTGGGAGAGGAAAACTATCACCCAGCTATCTGCACTGCAAGCCCAACCTGCTGTATCTTGCTCAGGGCACACCATGAGTGACCCACACCTGTTTCACTGATTTAAGCACTTGATTTTTGCCTCAGTGCTTTTGGTAAGAAGCTTTGGCTCCTTTCAGGAGAATGTTCTTCCTGCAGCTGGTTTAGCTTTTCCTTGATTTCTTTGCATTGATTTTAGGATGTTACTGTGCCCCAACAAGGACTTTTTCCGTTTCAGAAGCTCTGAGGTGAACTCCCAGTCCTCTCCCCTCACTACACACCACTGCTTTACAACTAAAACATCTGCAGCTCCTAAATAAGTCACTTGGGCTTGGGGTTTATATAAAGATCTTGACTCACCAGATTTCTTGTGGCGTTTGGATAATGAGTTGGAAAGTAGCTCCGTGGCCTACAGATCCAGGATACTTTGCATTTGTAAAAAGAAAAAGCTAACAAAACAAGCCCCCACCTCTCAGCTCTCATCTCAGGGGCAGAGGAACACGTGGCACACACAGACAGTGCCCCAGTGGGGATGTGAGATCAGTTTTACTCAGGAGTACGTGAAAAGAACCCCACCAAGCCTCTCTGCCCGTGCTCAGGTGGATTTTAATCCCATATTTTCCTGCAATACAGAAAGCATGGCTTGTTTCCTGGCAGTTCATAAGAAGCTCCTCATAATTTAACTTTACATACCCAAGATGCCAGAGCTGCCTCCAGTGCTCACCCTGCTCATGCCCTTCCCTGCTCCTCACTGCGTTTTGCTCCAAGTGTTAAAAATGGTTTATGAGGAGGCTGTTGCAGTCGCTCCCAGTCACATCCCAGCCAGGTTTGCATGCCCACATCTGTGTGTGCCAGCCCTCCACGCACTGGAGTACAGCAAAAAGCACTCTGCAGGCTCTGATGAGCTGAAATGCCCGGGAGCAAAACACACAGCAGATTGTTTTACACTCTCAGAAGCTCTAATGGCAGTGACCAGCAATGAACAGAGGCTGATGCACCGAAAGAGGAAGGAAAAGTTTCCTTTGATTTCCAATTCTTTGTTCCCATGTACAAAAGGCACTTTGAGCACTTTCCTTCCCTGCGAGTTCCGCCCGGAGTGACTGCAGGGATCTCTGCAGAGATTTGCTGTCTTGTGGCAGTGCTGGAACGACCCACAGATCCACACCTCAGAACCACAGAATGGTCTGGGCTGGAAAGGACCTCAAAGTTCATCTCTTTCCAATAACAGGGACACCTTTAGCTAGATCATGCTGCTCCAAACCCCATCCAACCCAGCCTCGGATACTTCCAGGGATCCAGGGGCAGCCACAGCTGCTCTGGGCAACCTGAGAGGGGACAATTCCTTCTCAATATCCCACCTATCCCTGCTCTCTGGCACTGGGGTACAATTCCTGATGCAGAGTCTCTCTCCAGGTTCCTTGCAGCCCCTTCAGAGGCTGGCAGGGGCTCTGAGGTCTCCCCACAACCTTCTCTTCTCCAGGCTGAACATTCTCAGCTCTCCCAGCCTGGCTCCACAGGGGAGATGCTCCCCTCAGCACAAAGCCCTTCTCCAGCCCAGCATGTACTGTCACAGCAGTATTTGCTATAAAGACTATTTCCAGTCTGTGTATAGATAATTATCCTATCAACTTCCCCATCCATGAAGAAAACATTTTTATTTGGAGCTGAGGACTGATTTTGTAGTGCCAGTCCAAGTAGAAGCTGCAAGAATTTTGGTGCCATTTATCTTGCTCCATTCTGCATTTATCTGGCTTCAAATGCTGAAACTTTGGGGGTCTCGGGGGCTTTGTTTCTTTCCTGGAAGTTGTTCCACCACTGTGCTCCCCAGACCCTGTGCCTGGGATGAAACAAAGGGCCCTTACTCACTAACACACTTCTTTCTACAGAACTGAATCCTCTTCCTGCTCCTGGCTTATTTTCATGCACCAGTAACTGTTTGAATTTCTAAAATTGTTGCTTTTCTGGTCAGTCTTGGCCTGTGCTGGCAGTTCTTCCCAGCAAGCCTGGGTGATGCAAATCTGCAACCCAAGTGTTAAGTTTTTAATAAAAGCATTTCTACTCAGTGCCAATAAAATGTTTCAAGCACCTGCAATTAAACAGTCTGGAGACAGATCTGCTCGTTAGAACATTCAAAAAATCTGACAGTCTTTCAAAGAGATGAAAAAAGGGGACAATTGTTTGATGTTAAGTCTTTACTGCAAGAAAAATGAAGTGCTCTCCTTCTCCAACAGCCACCAGGAAATTGGCGGTGACTGAGGCCTCAAGGAGAACAAAGTCTGCTGGTCACATTTGGGTTTGGTTGATTTGAGGGGTGGTCTGCAGGGTTTTTGTTCTTTTTTTTTTCCTCTAAGGCACTCCAACTTTTAAACAAAAGTTTCTGGAACTCTCCATGGGATTCCTTCTGCTTTGGTATTTTGTCTCTGTGTCAGTAGGTGTGATCACATATAAGCCATCTGCCTCATCAGAAATCTATAAGCAGCAAATGGCTTTTCAAGCAGTTCAAAATTGGAATAGAAGGATGTGAACACGCAGTTATTAAAGCAAGATGTTAATATGAGAAGAGCCAATTTATTTTTATTAAAGATGTAATTTAATCCAAGAATTCTCTGGAGTCAGTTTGACGGGCGACGCGTGTGCGTGGCGAGCAATTCCAAGCACACTCCAGCAGGTACGGGGGGCGAGGAAGGACCTGTGCTCCCAGGTGCTGCCTGGGGCCTCAAAGCTTCTCTGGAGGATGAGCTCTTTGGGCTGGGGTGGAGAAAAGCACCCAGCCCTGCCTTTCACAGGGGAACAGGTCCTGTGTGCCCTGGGCAGGCGTGTCCTGCAGCCACCTCCCAGGAAACGCTCAGACTCCAGGGCAATGGGCTCCAGCTCTGGCTGGCTGAGGCAAACACCCAACCTGATAGGAACTCTACCCCACAGTTATTTCTTACACCTCTCGGCCTGACTGGTTTGGATAGGAGTCTATAGATGAACTTCATGGAGGCTGCAAAAACCAAGAAAATCAATGTACAGCTGGTAAAAAAGGAGCTTAAGTGACAGCAGACTGTCACATCAAAAGGCTGGAGCAATTCCTCCTCCCAGGAGCTGGGCTGGGGCATTCTCACTGCTGGTTTCTAACACCTGCAGCCTGGATGATCAGAAACACTCCAATGGTTTCAGCTCTTTTCCCAGGCATCTTTAATGCAAAATGCTGTTATAGAACAGCCTTTGCAGGCTCCCAAAGCAAGTCCTTCCTGGAGACAGAGCGCAGCCGCCAGAGCTGGGAGCGAGGAGAGGATCCAGGTTTCTGAGTCAAGATAAACAAAACCTTTCCCTAATTCACCACGGGCAAACTCTGTGTTTGGTGAGAAGGCAAAGAAAAGTTCCCCCCTGCTCTGTGAGGCAAAGGCAGGCACAGGCAGCTATTCCAAGCATTTCACAGCAGTAATTTTCCATTTCCATTAAGAAAGACAGTTTAAGCATTTTTCTTAGATTTAACTGTAGTGATGGAGAACATTGCTCCTTCATCTTAACCCCCTCCAGCCTGGCTTGTCCCAGCACGCAGCGAGGCAGGGCTGAGGGAACTCCTGTGAGGTGCTGGACAAAGCTGGTTCCTCCCACACACAGAACTCCAGCAATTCTCAAAAGAAAGAATTCAGGCAGGCTGGTAAGTCAGGGCTTGAGGAAGAAAACACAGTGACCCACTGAAGCTGCCTTATTTCTGCCCTGTAAACCCAGACTAAAATCACCCAGCTGGCTACTCTGGCACAGCTCATCCCAACAGCTCCTCCTGCACCCTCAAAGGGAGCTCTAAATATCCCATTAAGTCTTCAACTTCACATTAATTTTTGTGCTAATTGGCTGGGGACCCACAAGCAAGAAGGATGATGTTACTCCTGAGGAAGTGCTGATTTCCAGTAACAAAACCACACTAAATAAATTGACTGCTTGTTCCTGTAGAGATCTTTTGATGAAAAATTGTCCGCATTTTCTTTTTCCTCAAAGAAAATTTTAAACCTGAGGAGGGCTGAACCCAAGGGTGACACTGGCAACGACTGACTGCTTGTCAATACCAGCAAGACTTCCAGGTTTTCCCCAGGCAGCTTGAAGAGTTGCATGTTCCTTCCTCCTGCTGCCAGTTCAATGGCTCCTGCTGGCAAGGGAGCGAATTACAGCTCTATTTGAGCTACAGCTTTTATAATTAACTCTACAGATTGATTTCTGCAGAAATCATTCTTTAACCAGGAATTCCCTACTCCCAGAACGGCTTCTACTCAGATAAACTATTTAAGAGGTTACCTGGGACTCAAGTGCATTAAATTTCAGCTTCATCTTTCAAGCACAGCAATACTTTGAATTACATTTCATACATTGTATTTCCATGTGCTACTGTTAGCTTGATGTTTCTGAGACTATTGTAATTACTGATTGACTTGACTCATTCTGAATCCAGCATCTTCCTGGAAAAATACCATCTGAGCCAAAAACCCCTCCAAAACCATACAGGGCATGTATCATTGGGTTTAACCTGTATCTTAGGCCTAATGCACACATTTGTTCACCACAGCCACCTAAGAAGATTCAAGAAGTAGCTGTGAATCTCATCAGGAAAAAACTGAAAAATAAATTGTCTAGAAAAGGAAACAAATTCTCACTTTGTTGCTCTTGATATTGAGAGTCTTTTAGAGATTGTGGAAAATACCTGAGGTTTGGGGACAAGCTGAGGAAGGCAGCTGAGGAGGAAGAGGAGGATGGAGAGCTTGCTGCTTGCACTGGCACCAGACGAGCTATTGTTACCAGAAAACACAGATGCCATTTGTAAAACAGCTTAGACAAGTGCCCCTAATTATCTCTCAGGGTTCACAACATGTTTAAATACTCTTAGAGCATTAAAGAATCAACCCAAGAGCATGTAATGTTATATAAAAGCACTCTTTCAACTGCTATGAACATCTATAGTGTCATTTATTCATCTCTTGGTGACGACCCCGAAATTAAGGCAAGACTGTGCACTGGAGCATCTCAACTGCAGGCTTGGAAGTTCAGAGATGTGACCTTTGTAAAGCCAAAATCCATCAGTTAAAGCCCTTGTGCATTTATAGATACTCAGAGCTTCCAATGTGTGTTAAATATATTGTCCATAATCCCCAAAGTCAGAGGTTAACAGCTGCACTTCAGGAGATGTGGCTACACTGGTGACTACAGCTGGGTCATTATTTCATGCTGACTACCATGGTGCTTATTTTACCCAGGAGTAGATTTATTTAAATAGGCAGTTAGTTGTTGGAAAAGCAAAGATAGAAGAGTCTGAAATACACACAATTTCAGCAATGGGGGGAGGAAAACACCCCCACAGACTTGGACAACCACCAGAAACATTTAGAGTCAAAGAGAACCTAACTTTCTTCAGATGATTATTTTCAAAAGCAGCAGCATTTGTTTGGAACACCCTGCGTTAGACACCCATATTCTGGGAGATAACTAAAAAAAACTTACATCAGCCTAGTTGGCTCCTTCAGGAAAGAGCAAGCCCTCATATCAGGGAAGATGGATTTCTAAAAGCTTTTTCTTCCACGTGCTTTGTTCCTACTGCAAAACTTGACCTTTGGTTTCAGCAGCCATGCACAGCCCTCACCCCAGGG
This sequence comes from Euphonia xanthogaster, assembly GCA_034509185.1. Classification (NCBI taxonomy): domain Eukaryota; kingdom Metazoa; phylum Chordata; class Aves; order Passeriformes; family Fringillidae; genus Euphonia; species Euphonia xanthogaster. Next base: position 1,176,877 of record JAYDZK010000039.1, on the reverse strand, counting down.
CAGGGGCAGAGAACTGCTCAGCCAAATGCAGGAGTGGGAGCACAGAGAGCCACCCCGGGGTGCCCAAAGGATTTGGATTTAACGTTTGATGTTCAGGGGCCTCTCTTCACCTGTTTAACAGCACAGTTACCTGCAGGTCATACAAAAGGTAAACCAGTCCTGCTCCTCACACTGCCTTCACCTATTCCTTCCAAATCCCCTCCTGCTGGGGTTGGCACAGGTGAACACCCCTCTTCCTTTTGACTGTTTTTTTGATTAAAAAGACCAATACAGATGGGGAAACCTGGAGAAATTCCAAGTAATCCTGAGACAAAACACTTTATTTTCATAAAATGCCATTTTGCCAATTTTTCTGAGTACATATTTTCTGTTAGTTCCTCCTTAGCAACAACAGCTTATTTGGATGTTTTAGATCTGAATTTCCTGTTGCTTTAAAAAATGTAAATTACACAAATCAACAGCACCCTGCAGTCTTCAGGGGTTCATCCAAGTATCTAGTTGTTGACATTTAAAACACCAGGCTGTCAAGAAGGAAGAGGATAGTCTAGTGCTTATATAAACTTAATTTCCTTGTTTCCATTAAAAAGTTATTAATTAAAAGGTAGTCTCAGCCAGGCTCACACTGTTCACACATAGCCAACTTCCTCTCATCCTACTCCATCGGGAAGATTATCTGGCATATTTATATTCTACTCAGGCAAAAATAGTATTTTATAATTCATCTTACAGCATGCCCAGGAGCAGTGCTAGCACCTTCACAAGGCACCTTCCTGCAGCACAGATGTGCACAGGAAACCACTGAAGCTTCCCACATTTACTAGCTGCAGGTTACTGGAATGTCCTGGCCAATGGAATTAGAGCTATGACATAAAAATGACCCTTTCACATCAGGGACTCCTTTGCCATGCATTTTAAAGTTCCTAAGTCTTGATGCCTATGCTGCATTTCATCCTCTGCATGTACTAAGGGAAAAAATCAAGTTCTGCAGCAAGTGACAGGCAGCCACTGTGACACCAGCGCAGTCCTAAGCAGCACCAGCAGGTTGGGGTTTGTCTCCTCACCTGGGGACACAGGGCCTCCAGCTGGCTGGCTGACATCCGAACCAGCTTCACACCCTCCTCGTTGTTGGAGATGGAGCAGGCCAAGTTGGCAACCTGTGTCAGAGGGGGGAGAAAACAAAACACAGCTGTCAGAATTGGGGGTACTTCCTTCAGGAGAAAACTTCTGCCTAAGCCCAACAGTGACCACTAACCAGTAACCCATCATGGAACAAAAAGATTCCACATTTAATCTGTTCTAAAGAGTTTTGAAACCACTAATGGCACCTGTTCCTTCTGTAGACATAAAATTGTAACACTGTGGATCATGGAATCCCAGACTGGTTTGGGTTGGAAGGGATCTGAAAGCCCACCCAGTGCCACCCCCTGCCATGGCAGGGACACCTCCCACTGTCCCAAGCTGCTCCAGTCCCAGTGTCCAGCCTGGCCTTGGGCACTGCCAGGGATCCAGGGGCAGCCCCAGCTGCTCTGGGCACCCTGTG